>JAULAV010008835.1:0-38539 GCA_030789695.1 Scilla litardierei
AAAAAACAACCGCCGCTAAGCATGATCTGTTCAGAAAAAGAAGCATATTCGGTCTTTGCTTCACCCACACAATAAAAGGGCAAAGAAAAAAAGGGACAGACAAAACACTACTTAACCTCTATGTTACAAACGACACTTATAATCCCACTTGCAAGCGTTGCGCTATTCTCATGAACAAACAGAACCCAAGCCATCTAAATTTATCGGGTAGCAAGCCATTCAGCCATGAAGAAATATATATACACAGCACAAAAGAAAGTAGACTTTCTTCATCGGTGCCTATATTTGCTACCAGTTGAGATTAAGTATTATAGTACACATCTTATATTTACTATTTTAATGCAAGCCCCTTTGGGGGCTTTGCAGTTCTAATAAGCTGCCACACATCCCTTCCTGAGCCCATGAAAAATGGGGGAGAGATTTCCTCAACATATGAGCTACTCATGTCACCCCCCCTCTAAATTCGAAATATCCAATAATGCTTTTTCATATTTCATAATGCTTCACGGGAAGATTGTAATTTTAGACTGCCATCGGCTGTTAGAATGTTGACATATGGCACGGCCTATTTCAAACTTAAGGAAAAGAAAAATAAAATAGGAAATTGGCACGGAGCAGAGGAAAACTAAAAATTACTATATGGTGCATGAGGGAGCATGGAAGTTCCAGATGCTTCATTGGCATCAGCATAGATGAGCCATCCACTACAAATTACAAACTTATCCTGAATGGCCTCAGTTTTTCATTTGTTCTAAATTGGGGTCATATGATGGACACAAGGGAAAGAGTTTATCATGTGAACCAATATTTTTTAAATATGCTCGTAAATCCTACAAACATACATCTTTATTTCCACAAGTACTCCAAATTAAAAAATGGAATTGTTTTAGGTATTTTCTCTTTATCACTAATAGCTATTATTCAGACTTTGTTATTTACCTATTTATTTTCGGTATGGCATCATCTTATTTAAAAGGCATAACCCTAACGTCTTTAACATATTTATTTTAATATCTCCAATAAAAAAGCAAATCAAATGAAGGTTTCAGAAATGGCTGAGAAAATCGAGAGGGTTGGAGAGAGTCTTAGCTTGAAATTAGGGCCAGATTTAATATCTGGAAATTAGGGTCAAATTTAAACATTTAGATATTATTCTTTATTCCATTCATATGTAATAAGAATTGACCATGAGCAAAATATACTCTTAAAATTGGTTCCTAAACACGTTCAGATTAACATATATATAATATAAAATATGAATTTTACCATGGATATTTTAAAAGATTCACACAATCATTTTATTTTACAGTGGATGACACATGTGAAAAATCTAGTATATTCTAATAACTAAGCAAACATGGGAGAGAAACATGTTAGCCAATTGTGCCAAATGGCACCCCTCTCAATTCAAAGCCCCAAAAAGCCATTTGGTACCCTAGAATTGCGCACCCCCCAAAAAGCCCCTTTGACAAACCTACATTTTCTCCTAGAATTGCGCATCATCTTTTCCTTTTGATACCCTATCCACATTGAGAAGAGTGTACTATAAATGTGGCGCCTTTTCAAATTTTGGACAGATTAAAAAATAAAGTCCCCTTAAACAACACCTTTCACACGTAACCCCCCTCTCTCAAACACAATACAGATCTTCCTCTCTCATTAACCATCACCCTCTTGTCTATCCATCTCGCACACACAACAAACAAACAATCGTAAGTCTCTCATCATTTTAAATAGGTCTCTCTTTCTCTCACTTATCACAAATCTTTGCAGCTTCATTATACACTGGTTGTATGTGGCAAGACGTTCTATCCAAAGTTTTAGGTCTCGGTTTCGATCTCAGTATCGCTCATCCCAAATTTTAGGTTTTGGTATCGGTATCGACCGTTTCGGTGATTTCGGAAGCAAGTTTCGGTTTCGTCCGTATAGGTAGTTTCGGTATTTTCATTTCGGGTATCGGTATCGGTATCGGTTTCGGATATGCTTTAAATATGTATATACTATATAGACACAGTGGTGTATTACATGTATAGTTATATCGTATTTTATACATACAAATGCGTACGAAATTTTTAGCTGTAATTCATAGAGTAATCCAGCCAGCCCTTCATTATTTTATTAATATAAAATAATGACAATAAAAATGATGATGCATAAATATAACCGCATAATACAAAAAATGAATAAATCTATGTTCATATTCACTCATGGGGACGTTACTGTGTGTTTGGTGTCACCTTCTTCCTCTATTTCAGGATGAAATCCAAATGGTTTTGCCCGGTTTCAGCCGGTTTCCGGCCGGTTTCGGCCGAAACTGTCCGAACCCCCTTCGGTTTCGCCCGATACCGATACTGATGGCTGATTTCGATCTCGTCAGCTGCCGATACCGATACGATACGGTCGATACCTAATGGTATCGGCCGAAAGCTCAAACCCTGGTTCTACCCATCCAAATTCCTCAATAAAATATAATCTAATGATATTTTTAAATACTTTCACCTAAAATTTCTATCCATATAATTTGTACCCATGTAATACGAGCTAATAAAAATTTTCAGATAATTATTGTAATCCTTTAAATACTATTTATTATAAATAATAGTTATATATTTAAATCTTTAATATGACAAAATGTCATTTTTCCAAAATAGCCCTCCTGCAATTGAAAAATATAATTTGTACTTTAAACTGTATACAATAGGTAATCAAATAAATGCTCCCATCGCTTATCCATATATATGTGCTTTTCCCACTACTGACTAGCCACAGGTTGGACTCAAATTACATTATACAAAACCCAAGAATCAGATGCAATTTAAATTTTAAGGTACAAATCAAAAATTAAGGTTGAATTCCTATCTGTAAATGGCTTATTGGCTGTTGCCAAAATCTTTTCCAATTTCTAACCTAACTTTACTTGAAATAACGTCAAAACCTAAATTTCTTCTGTCCAGGCTTATCCCAATCTCTATCCCCTATCCTTGTAATATTCCCATCTATATTTCTACATGAACTCAAACCCTTGCTCCATTATCCATAGGTAGCAAAACATAATAAGGCAAATTTGTAGTTCTACCACAGGTAACAAAACAAGATATAACAAAAACGTGGAATGATAATTATTCATATTAGTACATATTAGTGAATTTTAAAATATAAAAAATAGACCAATGTCAAAAAAATCAGGCACTTATCGTGTTAAAAAAGTTTATACCAAAAGTTGGATATAAATCATACCTATTGTATTTTAATCATCTAAATTGCTTTTATATATGCATACTTAATTAAAATTTTATTGAAAACTAACGAGTAACAAGTATCTTTCGTGTAATAGGTTGTATTACAAAATCTATGACAATCATCATATCAAAATTAAAATTTTTACCAGGAAACTGTAATGTTTACAATTTAGCCAAAGACAATACTCAAACATTATTGTCTCGAAAAAGGTAAAAGGTCAAAAAATGTTTAAACCACATTTACAAATCAATAATAGTATTAATTTTCTTTGTCATCTTTCATTTTAACTTGAGTTATATATGCATAATGTCTTTCAATAATATAAATGCATAGATTTAAAGCAATTTTTTTGTTATTTATGCTATTTTATATGAAAATTGTCTTAATTTATGAGATTATATGAAAATATTCCTAATTTTTGGGATCATATGAAGAAAAATATTTAATTCTCAATGTAAAGTGTTGGATCTGTAATTTAAAAAGTATTTAAGACATGTACCAAGTAATTACGCAATAGCATGCTCCATTTTTTTATTTAAAGTTCTTTTAGTCATTAATATATTGAGATTTTATACTTTATGATTCCAATCGGCAATCTCACCTTTAAATAAAAGACATTCAATTTAATTTTAATTTATCTATGTAATTTATTTTACTTAATTATTAACTAGTTGATACTTTTAGAGCCAGTGCAATATGACTAGTTTAATACCTATTTTACAATCATCTTATTTGATAGTTGGTGTCTGTTATTATTAGCTTCACCTACAGTTGACAAAAGAGAACACATATTCGATAGTGCACACAAAAGGTGTTGAAATCTTACATTATGGGGATGATTCTGAACTATTTCTACAGCCTCTTGATTGCTCAAATGTTCCCATAGGCCGTCAGAGGCAAATATTAGAAACTGGTCTTGAGGACAAAGTTTGTGTGTTTACTATTGATGGTTCAGCACTAAGAATAGATGTGTAAAAAGGCTCAGGCAGCCGAAACCTTGAGAATAGAGGTGCCCGGTTGAATTCAGTGTGTTTCAGGTATGCATCCCCAATAGACCTAGAAACCTGCATGAGAAAAGTATATGTTTAATAAAAGATCAATATTACACAATTAGACATTTTACACTAAAAATTTCTTCAAATGTAAATCATATGGACCAAAAGTCTGCAAACTGACATTAAGAATGAACATAAAAAGAATGATATGATACCCATGGCGCACATCAGAATGAAAATATTAAAACGGTTCCAATTCAAAGCTAATCAGATTTTGAAGTACTGTTAAAAGAGAAGCACATGGTTGAAGTAAGCTCTCAATATATGAGTGCAGCCACTGCCAGTAAGAAATTTCTACATATGTTGCCACTGTAATGCACAAGCATTGATTGAGGAGATAGACTATAAAGCCTATAATGCAAAATACATCGTATCAGATGTTCCTCCAACAAAGGCTTCTTGTATAGGAAATGAATATATGATGAAAAAGGAATTTTATCATAATTAAATATATGATGCACATAATAAAGAGAGACGCATGAACCTGTATAATACCCTTCACACGCCAAACATTATGCTTTAAGACCACAATCTTTGAATCATCAGGATGAAGTGACCGGAGTTCATCTCTCACAGTTTCATGACATGCATTATGCTCTGCTGATAATTGCACAGCATTCACCTCTCTAATGCCTCTTTCAAATCTTCCTAACACTGCACGAGAATCTCCAGCATTTGCAATGTAGAGCATCCCACCACATATAACACCAACCAGACAGCATGAACCAACCGCTGCAAGCTGAGGCTTGATCAGAAATTGCTTCCTTACAACAGATAGAAATCCATCTTCTGTAGCTAGAAACGCTTTATGTATGACATCTCCTGACATGCCTTGTTGTTCTGATGCAAATCCTGCAACCCCAGCACTCTAAAGTGATGAGAATGGCTAAAAGCAGATATTCTTATTATTTTAACATAATACATAAATTTGGAAGTTTGTATCGTTTATATTTAATACGAAGAGAAATTGAAAATTTTCATTTAGCATTTGCTATTTCATAATGCATCTCATTGGTAATGCTAAAAAATCAACAGAACCTGAAATTAATTTATAAATATATTATGGTTTTCCATATTGCCACCTAAAGTCATGCTACATTTGAAACATCCCCCAAAAGACGTCGTCGTTTCTTTTTAAATCACCATAATCTTCAATGTAGCTCAAAAAGAACCCCTCCACCAAATGCATCAACTCTATTTCGCTAAATATATGAAATTATGAAATTATTTAAATATCCTGATAGAACTCGACAAAAACTGAAAATAAATTGATAAAAACTGAAACTTTATTAAGATGGATTGGCTACAATAAAGAGGTAACCTCCCTCCCAGGACGCCGAATGGCTAAGCAGATATTCCTGTTGGATGCGACGATCTAGGATCTCTAGTTTGATGATAACAAACGCGTGCGTTACATTTAACGTGTGTGCTAAGTGTGTTTCAGGATTGGCGAAACGATAATTCTTAAAAGTGATGACTAAGTCAATTGATGGAGGAATTGCTATTCACATAGCAAATGGACTTGGTCAAAGAGCTATACACTTGGCAAAGAGGACTTGGTCAAATATAGGAGGAGATGGAGAGAATCCTAGGAGATTGAGTCATATCAATTTGAGATTGAGCTAAATTCTTATTCAAACTCAAATACCAATTAATGATTGCATCAAATCTCGTATTCATATCCCAAATAGGATTCTACATGCCAAATCTACTTGCCCTAGGTATCCCTGTTTAAACCGTCTCAAAAACAAGGGCAAGGGGTGCGGCTAACATCAAAATAATAGGAGCAAAGCAACACAAGTTTTGAGAGTCTGTCGAACTTCTTTGTCCCATGCAAAAAGCCCCAAGAGCCGCATATTTTTGACCCGTGGCAAATTGAAACTTAAGTCCGAATTGTTTTTCTTCATTGTTTTCTTTGTTTGCAGGCACATCAATCAAGACTGAGAGTAATATTCAAAGATGAGACAGCATGCACATGCAATTGAATTGAGTTGAGAAAAGAAGGGTAATGTTTTCTTCTCCGACACGCACAGATCACGCCAAAAGCATCCGCATGCACATGGAATAATAAGGGACGGGCTGTTTATTGAGATCTTCAAGTCCACTGCATTTTTAATGTTGATTCTTGTGATTCCCCACTGAGTTTTGTGTTTTCTCTACAAGCACTAACGAAAAAATATATTAAATCTTTGTTTCTAATCCCACACAATTGCATGCAGGAGATACTTTGATTAGGTGATGCCAACAATTAACAGATAAGGATATAGATTGAATGTGAGTGGAGAATTAATTAAGAAGATAGCAAAAAGCTAAACAAAGTCTGTGCAATTTTGTTTAGTCCGGTTACAAGAACGGGGAGCATGCAAGTTGCAAAAGCAAAGGGCCAAAATTCTGAGCATTCTTTTGTTCACTTGCTTTTTGATTTAATTGTCCACTAACTTACCTCTTTGTTTTGCAAGGCACCCAACACATGCAAGCTTCAAGCATTGAAGACAAGCCGCAATATTGTTGTACCTAGTCGTGACTTCTCCAAGTGCCATCATTACCTATTGCCGCAGCATCTTAGGAGGAGTCGAAGAGCCGCAACTTGAGTTGGGAGAGACGACGTGACGACTACATCTTGTCAGACTCAGATCTGACCCGTGCCGATTGACAGAGACGACTACGCCTACACACTGAGATTTTTCTAAACTCATTTACTATTATTTGTGTGTAATAGTAACGATCTCTGTAGGGAAAACTTTACCGCTATTTGTGACTATTTTGGGACTTGTCTGGTTGGGCTAGACAAAAGGGTCTTGACGTGTTGTAGCAGTTAAGATACGCATTTACTAGGTTGATAGTGTTCTGCACTTTGTCGAGTGTGATACGTTCTAGGTGGGGAGTTGGAGCTAGGACCCCATTGTATTTGTACAAAAGGAACATATTAATGCTAGTATTTGCTTGGAAGCTGGATGTAGGTCGTTGATGCGATCGAACCAGGATAAATCTGTGCGTACTCTGTGATTGCCTCTTATTTACTCTGCTTGTGTTTTTAACTGCGTGTGATTTCTCGTGGGTTGCGCGAGAATATTTTTATATGCTTATTCATCCCCCCTCTAGGCTAGGATCCAGATCCAACAATTCCATTATATTTTAACATAATACATAAATTTGGAAGTTTGTATCGTTTATATTTAATACAAAGAGAAATTGAAAAAGTTCATTTAGCATTTGCTATTTCATAATGCCTCTCATTGGTAATGCTAAAAAAATCACCAGAAACTGAAATTAAATTATAAATATATTATGGTTTTCCATATTGCCACCTAAAGTCATGCTACATTTGAAACATCCCCCAACAGACGTCGTTGTTTCTTTTTAAATCACCGTATCTTTTTAAATCACAATAATCTTCAATGTAGCTCAAAAAGAACCCCTCCACCAAATGCATCAACTCTATTTCGTTAAATATATGAAAATATGAAATTATTTAAATATCCTGATTGAACTCGACAAAAACTGAAAATAAATTGATAAAAACTGAAACTTTATAAAGATAGATTGGCTACAATAAAGATGTAACCTCCCTCCCAAGACACCGATTGACAAGGGACGTCCGTACCTTTCCCGTAGAACTTGAAGATCTCTCCTCTCAATCAAAAATTATCAAAAATAAGCATAGCTAGGGCCGGCCTCCCCTCCTATTTATAATCATTTAACTAATAGACTAATTACCCAAATACCCCTACAATCATAAAAACACAAAAATGCCCAAGGTCCCCCCAAAATGGACTGGATCTAACATTACTCCGCCCACGAAAACCATCTTGTCCTCAAGGTGGTGGTGCATGAAATATCTGGCAGTCCTACTCCAAGTGATGGTCGTCATCCACTCCGAGCTTTTATCCTCCACGTCATCCTCCTCGTCATCCCTGACTATCAGCACTTGCAGCTTGCGCACCCCACAATGGCGCCCTGGGTGAACCTCTTATCGCATATGAAACACAGCCCTTTCAGCCTCTTCTCCCTCATCTCGACGTCAGTCATCCTCCTAAACTGACCCCCGCTAGTGATGCGCTGCTCTTCTCCTTAACCTTCTCATTACTCGCCTGATCTGTCCCTGCAGCTGCCTTCTGTTCTCCTGTTGTTGTCGGAACACTGCGAGAAACAGGTCCACTCCAACCACCTCCCCCTCCTATTCTCCATATGGTGGTCCTCCACCATCTGAGCATACTCCATGGCCGCCATTAAGTCCTGAGGCTTCTGAATACGGACCTCTACGTGAACAATAGGCTTTAGTACATTCATGAAGGTGCTCTCCATCATCTCATCAGACAGACCATGCACCCATCCTTACAGTACCTCAAACCTCTCTAGGTAATCCATCACAGTGTCATCATGACTGAGTACCGGTAACTGCTCCCTCAAATTTGCCAGACAAGGATCTCTGAATCGGTCCACCAGCCCATCACTAATCTCCTCCTACGAACGAAACGATCGCCTCTCATCCCTCCACTGGAACCAAGCAAGAGCCTTCCCATCTGGACATATTGCAGCCGCCTCCAACTTCTGCTCCTCTGTCATGCGAGAGACCCTAAAAATCTACACGCCATGTAAATCTAAGCCACAGGGTCATCTCTCGAACATACATCTTCAGCTTCTGCATCCTGTCCATCGTGTATGTCCCATGGTCTCCTCGTCCTCCTGCGTGCCTGGGCTGATGATAGTGCTGCCACCTCTACTGATGGGTCTCATAACCCCTCTGTGGGCCCCTCTCACGATCTCCTTGGCCCCCTCGTGGGCCTCTGCAGTCTCCCCGGCCGTCACCCCAATTCCACCACCACGCCCCTCCACATAGTCTTCGTAACCACTGCCAGTATCCCTAGTGTGCCCCTCATAGGTGCGGGGTGGGGGCCATCGTCTGTCATCATCATACCGAGGGTCTGGAGAGTCCCGAAATCCTCCTCCGTCGTCTCCGTACTCCTGAAAGTCTCCCGGGTTAAAATTATCATCGAAACAACACGCCGAATCGTCGGAGTAGGGCTAAAATCCTTCGTCGGGGTCCCCTCCTCGTCGTATGTCGAAACTGTCGTGGGGGAGTCGTCGTGGGTCGGTAGGGCCCTTGCGGCCCTGGGGAAGAGCCATCGGGCCTTGTCGGCTGCCGTCAGGGTCCCAGCGGCCCTGCCGCTGATTGGCAGGGCCTGTCGAAGGCCGTCGTGTGTTCGCTTGGCCTAGGTGGCCATGGGGATGGCCCCGAGGCCCCGCCGAAGGCCCTGGTTACCCGCGGGGTCCTTGGGAGGAACCCCAGACCCCCGCATGCTGTCGTGGTCTATGGAGGGGTGTGGCTAGGGCCGTCGGCCTCCCGGTTCGCTTCTTCCGCTTCCGGGTCACTGCTATCGAGATCTGTGAGCCTCACGTCTTCCAAATCCCTAACTATGTGCTTCCCCTTATCCAAAGGTGACGCCTTTGTCGTTATTTTAGGGTTTGCATCGTCTCTGCTCAATTTCGACGGGATCTCCCCAAGTTAGAAGATGATTTTTGATAGGGCTTCACTGTGTTGATTCATCGTCTCGTCGATCTTCGTAAATCGTTCATCATGCGTCGCTAGGGTTTCCTTAATGCCCACGATCTCCCCATTAAATTTTTCCTCCAAAGCTTCAAACTTATCCTTGGATCTCGTCGTCGCCGTCATGGATCTTGATGCTCAGATACCAAATTGTTAGAACTCGACAAAAACTGAAAATAAATTGATAAAAACTGAAACTTTATTAAGATAGATTGGCTTAAAAAAAGAGGTAAGCTTCCTTATTGAAGACACTTTATTGAAGGGACGTTCGCACCTTCCCCGTTGATTGATAGGGGACGTTCGCACCTTCCCCGTAGAAATAGGAGATCTCTCCTCTCAATCAAAAATTATCAAAAATAAGCATAGCTAGGGCCCGCCGGCCTCCCCTCCTATTTATAATCATTTAACTAATAGTCCAATTACCCAAATACCCCTACAATCATAAAAATCAAAAAAATAATCAGGGGCGGACCTACGCCTAAGGCTGTGGGGGCACGGGCCCCCACAAAAAAGCTGAAAAAAATTCTTTAGTAATAATTTTTTTATGCTGGACTCTTCATTTAAGGCATGGCTGCCACATCATAAAGGGATGGATATGTCAGCAGGTGGACTGTTGACAAAAGGGTTGATGTGGTGAGAAAAAGACAATAAATTTTTTTATTCCCTTGTTTTTTCTCTCTTCAGCGTATATGCTTGGTTGTTGCTCCTTCTGTCCTTCGTCCTTTTTTCTCTTCGCAGTTCGTAACGTTGCTTCTGCCCAATTGACCTCAAAAATTCAAAATATTCGGCCTCTATTCGGCTGTTCAGTGCTATGCTAAGCCTCGACCTGAGTTCGAGATCAGCGACACGCCTACGCCATCGACAAGACAACAGCAAGGGCCAAGGCAACTGGCCAAGCCGAAGCTGCCAACCAAGTTCCAGGACATGCTGAACTATTGAAGAGATGTATTTACAGTTTTTTCCTTTTTGTTCTCTCTTCATCTTTATCTTTCTCCGTGTGAGTTCTGTGGCTTCTGTCCCCAAAAATTTCAGACTGCTGGAGTTCTTCAAAAGCCATTGGCCGAATCCAGAATCCTTGGCAAATTGACCCTTTTAGAACAAAAGATTTCTCCAAATGCAGATTACAGATTCACCCTTCGAGATCAATTGCTAAAAAATCCATAATGGAGACATTATCTTCTCCAACTGCAGATTCACCCTTTGAGATCAAAGGTTTCTCCTACTCATTTTGGGGTTAATTCTTGTTTCATTTTTGGTACTGATTGATCTTAATTGTAGAATACTTTCACTTATCTTGTAAAATTTTGGTTTTGATGCTGGTTTGGAGTTGTTTGTTGGGTTTGATTAGGTGGGTCAGCTTAAAGTTTTTATCCTTGCTTTGATTTTGCAGGCGATCACCATTGTAGTGGTGGGCAATGATGTGATTGATCAAAAGATCACTAGCATCAAGAGGCTTCAATTGAAAAGGTTGCTAGAAAATCGAAAAATTACAGAGTCCACAATAGTCCACAATAGAAAAATTACCGTTTGGTGTTGCGGTTGAGATGTGGCCTTTAGACGCTCATTGATCCTTGTTGTTTCCATCTCCGTGTTTTGTAAACAAGGTATGATTTTTGAACCCTACTTTTTGGTCCTAAATGGATTGGATGTTTATTAGTTTTTTGATGTAATTAAATGTTTATTGATAATTATGGTCTTCTAATACATACAATGTTGCTGTTCGAATCTATTCAAGCTCTAATTTAAAATGTTCTTTGTAGAATATTTCTTAAATGGAGAAATACTTAAAAGAACATCAATAGATGATTCGTCTCAATCGACTGAGCAACAAGTCCCTAATTTGAATAAAAGTCATGTAATAGTTGATGTATCAAGTCTCCCTGCAGATTCTGGGCTTAAACCTTCAATTTGGAGCTATGATGTCAACATTAGGGATGTAGTTTGAAGATCCTACATTCAGAAGGGTCCTTGTCAGCCCATTGGTCATGATTTCCCAATCACAGTTATTAGAAAAAAAACCACGAAGATTCAACCCTAATTGGTTCAATGAGTATCCAACTTGGCTAGAGTATGGCATAACTAAAGATGATGTATTTTGTTTGTATTGTTATCCCTTCAAACTACAATGCCACACGGCTTCTTCTCAAAGCATTGGAGATTCCTTTGTGAATGAAGGATTTAGAAACAGGAAAAAAGAGAGAATTGAGGTTCATATTAGAAAGATCAACAGTTCTCACAAGGAAGCTAGGCATAAATGTGAGGACTTGATGAATCAACCACAAAGTATTCTTGCGATGTTTAGTAGCAAGACATCAAAGGATAAGATGGAATACAGAATGTTGTTAACTGTTACTACTGACTGTGTTAGATTTCTCTTGCGCCAAGGGTTACCATTTCGTGGTCATGATGTGTCTAAACAATCATTGAATCAGGAAAACTATCTTGGACTCTCACTTTCTTACAGATCACAATGATGAAGTTAAGAATCTATCATTTGCCAATGCTTCTGAAAGGCTACAATTGACTTCACTAAAGGTACAAAAGGAGCTTTGTTGAGCTGCTACAGCTGAGACCTTAAATACCATTATAAAAGATGTGGGTAATTCTTATTTCTCTATTATGATTGATGAGGATCGTGATATAGCAATAAATGCGCAAATGGCTGTATCTTTGAGATATGTGAACAAGCATGGACAAGTTATTGAGAGATTCATTGGTATTAAACATGTTTCCTTTACTACTGCTGTTTCACTTAAGGCTGCTTTGGAAGAATTATTTGCAAGGCACCAGTTAAGTATATCGAGATTGTGTGGTCAATGGTATGAAGGCGCAAGTAATATGCAAGGTGAGTATAATGGTTTGAAAGCATTTATCCTAAGAGACAAACACATATCCTTTTATGTGTATTGTTTTGCTCATCAACTTCAGTTGGTTCTAGTGATTGTTACAAAGAACCATTTCCAAGTAAAATCTCTCTTTGAATTTGTTTCAAGAATTTTGAATACTGTTGGAGCATCGTGTAAGAGGAGCAATGCTCTTAAAGCCATCCAACATAATAAAGTTCTTAAAGCATTACAAAATGAAGATTTGATTAGTGGACATGGTTTAAATCAGAAAACCAACCTAAAGAGGCCGGGTGATACTCATTGGAGCTCACATTACACTTCATTAATTAGTGTCATGAACATGTATTCATCTGTAATTGAAGTACTTGAGATTGTTATGGATGATGGGGTGAATGATCCACAGTCAATTGATGCTAGCGCTTTGTTGGATGTTATGCAGTCTTTTGATTTCATATTCACCTTGCATGTCATCGTAAACATTCTTGGAGTAACACATGAATTGTCTCAATTACTGCAAAGAGAATACCATGATATTGAGAATGCAATGAGATTAGTACATGTATGCAAGTTGAGGTTACAAATGATGAGAGATAATGGATGAGATTCTTTGTTGAATGAGATCTCTTCTTTCTGCAATAAATTTGAAATTGTTATTCCTGCTATGGATGATAAGTTCAAGGCTCGTAGAAGACCAAGACGGAAAGCTGAAGAAATGACAAACTTGCAGCACTATCGAGTTGAACTATTTTATAGCATAATAGACATGCAACTTCTGGAGCTTAATAATCGTTTTTCTGATATTAATACAGAGCTGCTTCTATGTGTGGAATGTCTTAAGTCCCATTAACTCATTCTCTGCTTTTAAGAAGGAAAAATTGATCCGCCTTGCTCAGATATATGCAAATGATTTCTCTACCATAGATATTGTAGCACTTGGGTATCAGCTTAACAATTATATTCTTGATATGCACTCTAGCGGCTTGTTCTCAGACGTCAAAGAAATTACTGGTCTAGCTGAAAAATTGGTTGCAAAAAGATGTCATTTGATGTATCCACTGGTTTATAAGCTTATCACATTAGCCTTAACTTTACCGATTTCAACTGTAAAAGTAGAGAGATCATTTTCAGCTATGAAGATTGTTAAGACCCGACTACGTAATCGATTGGCGGGCGAATGGCTTAATGATTGTTTGGTAACTTACATTGAGAAAGAGGGGTTTGATCAAATTTCGAATGAAGACATTATGCGGTATTATCAGAATATGCAATCACGGAGAAGATTGTTGTAAAGTATCTATTGTTTTTAAAAAAATTTAATTTAATAATATTTTTTATTGATATTAAATAGTGACCCCATAATTCCACAGGCCTGGTTCTGCCACTGTCCATAATGGACCGGATCTAACATATCCCTGGTTAAAATCTGTTATCTCCAGCATTCGTAGTCCCATCACACCAAGACATCAGTGATTGTATAAGTTTGGGAGTAAGAGAAAACCATCTCAATTGAAGGGATAAAACAAAAATAGCAAATAACAATGGAAGCCCATTTCAAATAGCATTGCAAGAAGTCCGTAGAACCAAAGAAATAGGAGAGTTTGGTGCTAAGGGACTTCCGTAATCCTCAAGGGTACGTGTCAAGGAACAAGAAATAAAATAAAAGGGAGGAAATCAGAACAAGCAAGAATAGTTTGCATCGTTACTTTAAACAACATGAAGTTAGTGGTGAAGGATTTCAGTGGCACTTCTCCAATCAAATAGATCTGGTAGTCCATACATGTGTATGTTTGTGCGTGCCTTTTGAAAGAACAATAAACAAAATAAAAAAGAGGAAATCAGATCAAAGAAGAATATTTGGAGCCTTAGTGGAGAGGACAATGACATTAAAGGAATAATGCTACTATATTTTATAATTAAATTATTGGTAGGGTGGCAGAATGACATTAGTAAGATAGGCTGAATATGATACATTTAGCAATATTTTTTTATTTGAACTTGGTGTTAGATTTCAATTTGTTCATTTAATTAAGATTAATTGTCGAAATTAAGTGTAAACATATGCGGGGGATATCTACGGTCTTTTAATTGACATCAATACGGTCAATATCTTACTTAGATTAGATTTCACGCAATGTTCTTAGTACCACCCCATATCAACCGAAGGTCTAGAGTATTAGTATCGTCAATATTGGTAATATCATCTGGTTTGGATTGTCAATTCAAACTGACATGCACGTCATTATAAAAAATAAAACACGTTTAACATTTAACATAATTAGCAACATTTTGACAACATTTTGGAAATTTGTTGGAAATTTGATCACAATCGATCAAAAGTTGAAAGGGGGTGTTAGAGTCAAATTTATTCTTTTGTTTAAGCACAAGACAGCCCATATGCAAAGTGTTTCTTGGTTTTAGTCAAAATTGAAATCTACTTAGTTGCCAAATGAAAAACATGTTGATGAATGAAATATGTGATAGGTGGTAGATGTAGTGGGGAGCTAAAAAAGGAGGTTATATGGTGAGTTTTAAATAAGTGAAAAAAGGAAAAGAAAAAAGAAAGTGTAGTAGAAACAAAAATTCAAGTTTGAGACGAAAGTTTGTATCTTTAGTATATTAGTAGAGGGAATAAAATTTCTTTGATCACACCCTCTTTTATCAAAAAACTTTAACCTCGCATAAATATCCATTCTTTTCCTCATCATAAGTTTCACCATTTCATTTGATCTGTTACAATTTGTGCTTTATTGAAATATTCACAAGTTGATTTTGCAGATTGCATCGTTACATTTTCAAATTTTAGTCATCTTGTAATAGTACTTTTTTTGTTTTCTATGCACCTTGATAAGATTTCTACAAAACCTCTTAAGTTTCTTTTGATGATTCTATGTTTGAGTTTTTTTTAAAAGTAGACTGCTCGACTCCTTGATAAATAGAGAACGCCTCCTTGTTTCTTTTTTGAGACTTTATCAATGCGCTCTATGTAGCCACATTCAACAAGATCCCGGAAATCTTGAGAGCCAACTAAGACTCCTATCCGGATATTCTACTTGCCGAAGTTCTTGGTAAGCTTTGAAACTTGGGGTTAGATCATTGTTGACATGTCACTGTTGGTGTTGTTGCAATGATCTGGCTAGATCAAATTCTGCTCTGATACCACTTTATTGGATTTAGTAAGAGATGAATGGATTTTATGAAGAGGCTACATTATTTTTATATGAGGGAATAAGATTCAAAGAATTATTATTCGCTCTAGTAATATACAATAAGTACAAAGTTTCCTATCAAACTTCAATTGTTATTTCTACAACACTTTTTTCTCCTTTTCTTTTCTTTTAACTTGCTTAAAACTTCCGGCACAACCTCCTTGTATAGCTTCCCACTACATGTACTACCTAATACAAGTTTAATTTAAAAACATAATTTTCATTTGGTAACCAAGTAGAGTTTATCTTGTTGCCATTTTGACTAAAACCAAGAAATAGTTTGCACACAGGCTGCCATGTGCTTAAACAAAAAACAAATTTTGACTCTAGCAAAATAAGCCATATTTGAATCCTTGATTTTGATGATGCAATGATTTCAAAACATCTTCCGCTTCTGTTAAGCAATTACAAATGCTATGCTTATTTGTCCTCTATAGTTAAATAGTCATTGACTCTTCACTATTATCTTCAAAACTGTCCACAATCAAGTCTTCAGTCACAAAACCCGGTTTCCTTCTTCCTTTCCTATTGCACAACCATTTCTTCCCTAGTTACTACCTCATTTGGAAGAAAATGCTTACACACACACACACACAGAGAGAGAGAGAGAGAGAGGAATGATCTGTTGCGCACCGTGCTCACGGGTTTTTCCGTATTTTAATTTTTTTTAGTTTTTTTCACACCAAAAATTTCCGCTGTTTAATCCATACATATATGTACCCCAGGAAAAATAATGGGTGAACCTTATGTTGATTTGACTCTCAATCAAGCCGTTACAAATTTAACAGTTTCAAAACAACAATAGAACATTTTGTACCGATCCGATCAAGTGGCAAATAGGGGAGATTTTCTTTATTTTTGACATGTACGTGTATTACCATGTTTAGAACACATTCAATGGTTTGGATCTATGAAAAAAAATCATAGAGAAACTTTTCTCACTGTGTTCTCATATGAAAGTGTTCTTAAAAGAACATTTGCCTATATGTGTATGTTGTGTTGTGTATGTGTGCGTGTGAATAATGGGTATCATATGACATGAGAGGCATCTCCTCATATACAAGACACAAAAAGTGGGGTGGTACTTTTTGTGTCTTGGTATATGAGGAGATGCCTCATATGTCATATGATACACATTATTCTATATATATATATATATATATATATATATATATATATTCATGTGCAAACATGTCGCATGAGAAATCCCTTGCGAAATGTTTTTAATCTTTTGGAATTTTTTCGAAAAAAATCCATACTTCATTTTATACATTTATACACCATACAAAAAATAATGGTTGAAAAATAAAGAAATTTGACACTCAATCAATGTATTACAAAAAGTTCTATTATTCTGAAACTGTTAAATTTTGTAAACGGGTGGATCGATGGTCAAATCTTCATAGGGTTCACCCATTATTTTTCATGTGGTATATATTTATAAGAATTAAACATCAAAAATTGAATAATAATAATAAAATTAATAATTTATTTGCATTGTGCGAATGTGAGAATAATGTATATATGATGTCAACGCGGACAGCACATATGCATCATTTTATTTATTTTTTAAATTGTTTTTGAAATATGTGTTGCACATCATGGATGATCATCACACCAAAAATCAAGTGAATCCAATGTTATTTGACACTCAATCTAGCCGTTGAAATTCAACGGTTTCAAAAAAATAAAATTTTTTGTAACGAATGGATCGAGGATTAAATACCCTTAAGGTTCATCCATATGCGACATTTTGAAATTTTATAATGTGTACAACTTAAAAAATTTCAATTTTTTTAATTTTCTAATGCTTTTAGCATAGGAAATTTCATGTCATGTTAGCGCATTTACATTAACACCTCATATATGTATGTATGTAAAAGTTGATTACAAGTTACAAGCCAGATTTAATGGTAGAGATGTGCAATGTTTAAATAATCACCAACTTAAACGACTATGCGGATTTGGGCACATGGCCACTTCGCTTATGCGGTCATACATTCTCACCTTATTTTCTGCGTATATACATGCATCTTCTCTCATTAAAGGATACATGTTCGGTTTAATATGAGTGACAATATTATATTATATTCTTACCCCTATTTTCTTTTACTTGTACCATGTTTTCTATGAGTGAATTTTGACTAATATGAGTTTAAGAATATCAACATTGACTTTGACTTGTATTCAAATACATCATGTCCATTCAACATTCTGATACGATTTGGGGGTCAAATCGTATTTAGGGCTGAATTTAAAAGAGGAAAAATGGAAAAGAGAGGAATTTCTATTGAAATACGAAGAACAATAAGATAGATTTGATCTTTTTCTGGAGAGATCACTCCCTAACTTGAATTAAAGGATCAAGTCTAATCCCCCACTAACCCTAGCCGTCACGGCAATCTAATCTCAATTCTTCGATAATGAGCAACTAGGGTTTTTGGGGTATTTATAGGACTCATCTAGTCATTGCTAATCGCACACACCGTGACTTAAGCAATGACTAAGATGTTACAAAGCAAAAACAAACCAAGCTAAGTAAGATAAGATGGGTAGCTCTAATTCCGGCCCGTGCCCGCTTGCCTCCTCTTGTAGACGACCGCATCATTACTCCCCCCCCCAAAAAAAACGAACCTTGTCCTCAAGGTTGTAGTCTGGGAACTGAGCCCTGATGGTATCTTCCCGCTCCCAAGTAGCCTCGTCGTCAGGCAACCCCAACCACCTTGCCAGCACCTCCCTACCGCCCCTCTCAGTGTGTCGTACCTGCAGAATATCTTGGGGCGCCATCATCACCTCCGAATCGGCTGTCAATGTAGATGGCAGAGTGGCCACTGGTGTCTGCGCTCCAACCGCTCGTCGTAACTGAGAGACATGAAACACTGGGTGTAAGGCAGATCCTGGGGGTAACGTCAGTCTATATGCCACAGGCCCAATCCTCGCCTCTATCTGGAAAGGCCCGTAAAACAGCGCGGCCAACTTCTCGTTCCGGCGTCGGGCTAGCGACCTCTGTCGATATGGTCTCAGCTTCAGATAGACCTGATCCCCCACTGCAAACTCCACCTCTCTACGATGTGCGTCCGCCTTGGCTTTCATAAGCTTCTGAGCCCTCGCCAAATGCTTCTTCAGCTCCTCCAAAATCCCCTCTCGCTCCTCGAGGTACTGATCCAACTGGGACACCGGGGTCGTCCCACAACGATAATGGACCAGCGCTGGTGGATCCCTCCCATATAGCACTCGAAACGGTGTCGTCTGTGCGGCTGAATGGAAGGAAGTATTGTACCAATACTCCGCCCATGCCAGCCATCGATACCAACTCCGAGGACAATCCGATGCAAAACAGCGAAGGTAGGTCTCAATGCTCCTGTTGACGACCTCTGTCTGTCCATCCGTCTGGGGGTGGTAAGCTGTGCTCCTCCTCAGAACGGTCCCATGTACCCTGAACAACTCCCTCCAGAACTGGCTCATGAAGACAGTGTCCCGATCTGATACTATGGACTCGGGAAACCCGTGCAGACTCACCACCTCCCGCATAAATACCGTAGCCACTGTCACTGCAGAGTAAGGATGTTTCAGCCCAATGAAGTGTCCATACTTGCTCAGTCGGTCTACCACCACCAAAATCACCGAGTATCCTTCCGACTTGGGTAGCCCCTCCACAAAATCCATACCGATCCCCTCCCAGACCCGCTCAGGAAGAGCTAAAGGTTGCAGCAGCCCTGCTGGTGCCATGGCCAAGTATTTGTGACGCTGGCAGACGTCACAACGGGCTACCATCTCTGCGATGTCCTTCTTCATTCCCCTCCAGTACAGCTCCCTAGCCATCCTCATGTATGTCTGCTGGACGCCAGAATGCCCCCCTATTGCGCTCCCATGGAATTCCTGAAAAATCAGTGGAATGTGCACTGAACCCCGTGGTATCACCAACCTTCCCCGATACAACAACTGTCGTCCCTCCACTGAATAGCCTGGGTGCTCAGTCACCCCCCGTACCAAATCCTCGCGGACTCTAGACAACTCCTCGTCGGCCTCCACCTCCCTCCATAAAGGCTCCCAATCCGCTAGCAGTGGTACTGACAAGGCTGCTAAGGACGTAACCTCCTCCCGCCGTGATAGCGCATCCGCAGCCTTATTTTCCAACCCGGGCCGGTAGTGTATCTCAAACTTGTAGTCCACAAGCTTAGATAACCACTTCTGATAGTCCGCTGCCACCAGCCTCTACTCTAGTAAATATTTCAGGGACCTCTGATCCGTGCGCACAATAAATGGCCGCCCCAGCAGGTACGGACGCCACTTCTGAATCGACAAGGCAATCGCCATCAACTCCCTCTCATACACGGACTTCTGTCTTGCCCGTGAAGACAAAACCTGGCTGAAGTAAGCCACGGGTCGCTGATCTTGCATCAGCACTGCTCCCAGCCCGTACCCCGAAGCATCTGTCTCAACCACAAAGGGTCTGCTAAAATCAGGAAGAGCCAGTACCGGAACGGTCGTCATCGCCCCCTTCAGGGCCTCAAACGCCGCAGTCGCCTCCTCAGTCCACTGGAACCCATCCTTCTTCAACTGTTCTGTCAGAGGCCAGGCAATGGTACTATAGCCCTGCACGAACTTGCGGTAGTACCCCGTCAAGCCAAAAAATCCCCGCAACGCCCTCAGTGTAGTCGGCTGCGGCCAATCTAACATGGCCTCTATCTTGCTCCTATCAGCTGCCACCCCTGCTGCTGAGACCACATGCCCTAAGTATTCCACCTTCGCCTGGGCGAACGTGCACTTCTTCTTATTGGCATACAGCTGATGGGCCTGTAGCTCCTGTAACACTGTCTCTAAATCCCGCACGTGCTCCTCCACCGTCCGGCTGTACACCAAGATGTCGTCGAAGAACACCAAGACAAACTGCCGTAGGTAAGGCTGGAATATCTTGTTCATCAACGACTGAAATGTTGCAGGTGCATTCGTCAACCCAAAGGGCATGACGAGGAACTCATAATGCCCCTCATGAGTCCTGAAAGCAGTCTTCTGTACATCTTCTGCCTTCATCCGGATCTGGTGATATCCCGACTTCAGGTCAATCTTCGAAAAGATCGACGCCCCATGTAATTCGTCTAGCAACTCATCTATCACCGGTATAGGAAAACGGTCTGCCACCGTCTCCTTGTTGAGGGCACGGTAGTCTACACAAAACCTCCAGCTACCGTCCTTTTTCTACACCAAGAGCACTGGGCTAGAGAAC
This sequence comes from Scilla litardierei, assembly GCA_030789695.1. Lineage (NCBI taxonomy): Eukaryota > Viridiplantae > Streptophyta > Magnoliopsida > Asparagales > Asparagaceae > Scilla > Scilla litardierei. The sequence goes on from JAULAV010008835.1 coordinate 21,123, forward strand.
GGACTAACACTCGGCTTAATCACCCCCGCCTGCAGCATCTCCTTGATCAATCGCTCGATCTCATCCTTCTGGACATGCGGGTACCTGTATGGTCGGACACTGATGGGCGCTACCCCCTCCCGTAGCACGATGACGTGATCGTGGTCTCTCTGCGGTGGAAGTCCCTGCGGCATCTGAAAAATGTGCCCATAGCTGTCCAACAACTCCTCCACCTCCGGTGGTGCCCTCTGCTCCTCTGCCTCTGCCCCAAACTCCTGGTAGGACACAAAATATGACTCTCCTCCTATCGACACTGCCCGAGCCAAGGACTTCAAGGACGCTGCGCGACAACACAGACTGGGGTCCCCTAGCAAGATCACAGTCCTTCTGTTCTCCTGATATTCCATCCTAAGCATCTTCCAGTTGAACTTGGTGTCGCCTAATGTCTGTAGCCACTGCATCCCCAATACCAAGTCAACCTTCCCCAGCTCCAGGGGGTAACAGTCTACCACCACCTGAGCTCCCTGTACTGCCAGAATCACAGCCCTGCAGACACCACTGCTCTCCTCCCTCTGGCCGGTGCCCAAAATCACCCCAAAAGTGGCTGTCTCACTCACTTCTAGCCCCACCTGCTCCACCAACTTCCTGGAGATGAAATTGTGGGTCGTCCCACTGTCTATCAATACCGTCACCTCCTGGTCTGCCAACCTGCCCACCAGCTTCATGGTGTGATAAGGAGTGAATCCCACCACGGAGCTAAGAGAAACCTCCACGACGTCTAAGTGCTGGTGTTGTTCCGACACAGCCTCCTCCCCATCGAGTATAATAGGAATATCTCCATCTTCTTCCTCCTCAGCCGCCACCTCCAACTGCATGGCTCGTCCTGCGCACCGATGCCCCGGAGTGAACCGCTCATCGCACTTGAAGCACAGCCCCTTGGCCCTGCGCTCCCTCATCTCTGCCTCGGTCATCCGACGGGTCTGCCCTCCAGGTCTGGTCTCCGCGGCCGGAGTCCCGGTCGTAACCCTAGGTACTGCTGGCGGAACTGGGTTACGTGCCGCAACCTCGCCCCACACTCCTCTAGACCTCCTCTCCTGAGTCTGCCTGTCCTCCACCCTCCTGGCTAATCGCATCATAGCTGCCAACCCCTGAGGGTCGTGCACTCCTACTTCTGCTCTCACGGATGGCTTCAACCCCTTCAAAAAGTTCCCCTCCATCGATTCCGCTGACACCCCCTCTACTCGGCTCGAGAGGGTCTCGAACCTCGAGATGTAGTCACGCACTGTCCCCTCCTGTTTCAAGACATATAACTGCTCAAACAGCCCGCCCTCGTGGGTCTCCTGGAACCTCTCCATCAGGCACTCTGTCAGCTCCCTCCAAGTCCGTATCGGTGTCTGCTTCTGGGTCCACCGGTACCACGCCAGGGCTTCTCCTTCGAAATTTAGCGCCACCGCCCTCAGCCTCTCTGCTTCAGCGAAGCCCATGACCTCAAAGTATCTCTCTACCTGGTAGATCCAGCCATCGGGGTCCTTCCCATCGAACAGTGGTGCCTTCAGCTTTCGCATATCTGGGGGTGTATCTCCTCGTAGTGGTCCCTCCTGTCTGTCTGCCGCCTCTGGTAAGTATGATCCTCGGCCCTCCACTGCCCTACGCCTTCCCTGGCCCTCCCATTGGCGAGTGCTCCGACATCGTCCCACTCGTCCACATGTTCCCTCCGGGGTCCTCCATGTAGCCAACCTGCGTCGACACCCCCAAAAGGAGTGGGAAAACCTCCCGCGGGCCCATGGTGGGCCGCCCATCCTCCCCCGCCCCCAACCGGGGGCGGGTCTCCATCGGCGGGCCCTAGGAGGGCCCGCCCCATCATTCCACCCCCCACTGGGGGCGGAAACCCCCCCGCGCCCCCCGCCTGGGGGCGCCAACCTTCGCCGCCCCCTAGGGGGCGGAAACACCCCAGCGGGCCCCGGATGGGCCCGCTGCTGTTCGCCGCCCCCCGTAGGGGGCGGTAGCCCTCCGGCGGCCCCGTTTCGGGGCCGCCCGCCTTCGCCGCCCCCAGTTGGGGGCGGCCGACCACCGGGGCCCCCTTGAAGGGCCCGCCCGCCTCCTGGTTGCCTCGGATCGCTCTCCCGTGGGGGAAATGCTACTCCTTCGTCGACGTTTCCATGATTTGTCCGTGAGACCAGATCTAATGAACCCGACGATTGCGGATCTGGATCTCGCTGCAGAAACTGTGGTTGTTGAAGCATCCTCGCCACCTCGGCAAACCCATCCTTCATCTCGCGCGAATGGCGCTCCGAGACCCGATTCAACTTCTTATCCATGGTTGCGCTCAAACCCGCCTTGAGTTCTTCCCTCATATCCGTCATCTCCTTTCGCAACCCCGTGATTTCCGCATCCAATCGCTCCTCCAGAGTTTTTGTCGCAGTCGCCCGTGTGCTCGCCATAGGACCGAGAGCTCTGATACCAAAATGATACGTAATCCCCCACTAACCCTAGCCGTCACGGCAATCTAATCTCAATTCTTCAATAATGAGCAACTAGGGTTTTTTGGGGTATTTATAGGACTCATCTAGTCATTGCTAATCGCACACACCGTGACTTAAGCAATGACTAAGATGTTACAAAGCAAAAACAAACCAAGCTAAGTAAGATAAGATGGGTAGCTCTAATTCCGGCCCGTGCCCGCTTGCCTCCTCTTGTAGACGACCGCATCACATTCCCCTAACATTTTTGCAATATTTAGATAGAGATGAATCTGAGACCCTTCAGATCAAAACAAGTCAGATGAAATTTTTCCTTTTGTCAAATATTTTTGCTATGACTATATTTTTTATCTTTTCTTTTATGTTTCCTTCTAATGTTTTTTCTCTGTTTCACTTTTTTCTTTTCACTTTTTCATTTTTCATTTTTCATTTTTCATTTTTCATTTTTCATTTTTCATTTTTTTCACAATTGTTTTCTATTCACTTTCTACCTTTATATTCAGCTTTACTATATATTTTCTCTTTGTTCCCTCTGTATTTACTGTGTTTTACCTTTTTCTTTGTTTTTCCTTTGTTTTATTATTTCCCTTCTTTCCTATTTGTCTCCTTTGTACCGTGATTTTATCTTTCTATTTTGTTCACTTTTGTTTATACTTCTATTTTGAAATTTTTATTTATATTTTATATCTTTTAGTTATTTGTGTTATTTGGTAGTGTTCAAATCATTATTTGTGTCCTCTATCCTAGGGTTATAACATTATTAGTTTCCTCTACTTCCTAGAATATATTTCCTTAGGGAGTTACTTTGCGAACCGACCATTCTGCGTAGCGCACATATTGCTTAAATTTTTAGAAAAAAACGAAATTGTCATTTTCAAGAACCCAGAAATACCCCCGCTAAAAATTACTAAGCACACATACCAAATTACTCACCACGCACAACTGATAAAAAACTACCCCTCGCACATGCCAAATTACTCACCACGCATATCCCGCTGAAATACCTACTCACCACACACATCCCACTTCTTTTTTTAAAAAAATATTTTGCACGTCTTCTCTCTTCTTCTTCTTAAATCTATCAATTAAGAAAGATAATCAAAGAATACATGCTTACGGTTTTTGCTTAAAGGTAATAAACTCTAATCTTCGTCTTCTTCTCGTCCTCTCGTCCTCTCGTCTTCTCTCTTCTCTCTCGTCGTCGCCGTCTTCTTCTTTTTCTCCTCTCTATCAATTTCTTCCCTGCCCCTCCTCCCCACCCCCTCCCACCTCTGCCCGCCCTCCATAGCCCCGGCCCCGGCCCCCTCCGTCTGCCCTCTAATACGATCTTCGAGGAAAATCTGAATAAAATGGGAATTTTGATGGTGGAAAAATGAAAAAATGTAACTTTTATTTATTTGAGAAAAAAGAAATAAAAGATAGTTGATCTCTTTAGGAGAGGAGTCTGCTTTCCTAGCTTTACCTTCGAGACTAAAGCCTAAATCTCTCAATCTAAAACAATCTTTCTTCTCTAATGATCATTGCCCTCTTATTTATAACAAGTCTCTCACTAATTAGGTAATTAGCCAAAAAGACTAAATTACCATTCTTATTTAAAACATTACCAAACGAATATCCTAATATCTTTCGCATATTAAACCCTTACCAAATAAGGTGCCTAAAATCACTCTCTTATTTAATGGCATGATTTCCACATTAAACCATTATCAATTGAGATCTCACCCACATTCGCCCCACCGTCCAATCACATCATTTCCCATTAAACCCTTACCAAATGAGGTGCCTAAAATCACTCTCATTTAATGGCATGATTTTTCCATTAAACCATTACCAATTAAGATCGCGTCCACATTCGGTCATTCGTCGCACCCCTCGTCCTCATTCGACGTACCCCAATTGCTTCATTACTCTGCCCTCAAAGAACCACCTTGTCCTCAAGGTGGTGCATAAAGTGTGTGAGTTACTTATCTCCGACTGAAGGTGATCGCCTCCTCCTAGATCAAAAGCATCCAAGGTCTTCATCGTCCTCCACGAAGCCCGGAAAGAAGCTACAACAACCACCAAGGTTCCTTGTGGATTCATCATGGCATGAAACTAGTCGCAAGCCCCAGATGAGCACATCATCTACCTCTGAAGCTCTGCGAGGCTCCTGGTGAAAGGACAGGGCCCGCGGGGACCCTGCAGGGCAGGCAGGGGGCCATGTCAGTCCTGCAGAGGGACTGCAAGGCCCTGGGGACATGTGAGGGGGCCGTTGCCCCCTTCTATACCCTTTCGATGGTCGGGATGCCTTGGATCTTCGTCGAATTCGTCGACTGGGTTCAGATCTGAAGCTGTATCTTCTTTTTATTGGACATCCTTCTCCAAAGAGATGATTTTACCATTGTCCCTATTCAAAGCTGGCACCTTTTGTTCCGCATCTCTACCGTAGTCTTCGTTTTTGTCCAGATTTGATGTGTCGCCCTTCGAATGGGTCTACTCCTCAAGAAAAATTACATAAAATTTCATTATCTCCGAGTCAGCAGCTTCAAGAAAACCAAGTGCTCTATAAGCTTGTTCTACATAAAGAAAAATTGTAACATTCTTTGAATCAAAGGTTAAGATCTCTGAACCTAATGCAATGCAAGTTTGATAGCATCCAGTCACCAGATAACAACCCATCAATTTAACTAGATATCGTAAATGTTGAGTTCACCCTTAGCTGTGGGAATGTTGTTGAAATGAGTTGTTGCGAGAACATACTTGTTAGCTGCCTCCTGAAATTTTTCATATCGATAACGCTTGTTCCCTTCTTGTCGCAGCACATCAGCTCTTTGTAGCATTTCATCAAACATATGGTGATCTTCCATCATGGACGTAGAATCGTCATGCTCGATGCCACTTGATTCGATCTTCGAGGAAAACCAAAATAAAAAGAAAATTTAATAGGTGGAAAGATGCAAAGATGGAATTTTTATTTATATGAGGAAAAGGAAATGGAAGATAGTTGACATCTTTAGGAGAGGAGGCCGTTCTCCTAGCTTTACCTTCCGAGATTAAAGCTTAAATCTCCCAATCTAAAACAATATTTCTTCTCACTATAGACATGCCTCTTTCTAATGATCACTGCCCTCTTATTTATAACAAGTTTCTCACTAATTGGGTAATTAGCTAAAAGACTAAATTATCACTCTTATTTAAACTATTACCAAAAGAATATCCTAATAATTTTCTCACATTAACCCCTTACCAAATACATGGCCTAAAATCACTCTCTCATTTAATGGCATGATTTCCACATTAAACCATTACCAATTGAGATCTCGTCCACATTCGTCGTACCGTCTAATCGCATCATTTATCATTAAACCCTTATCAAATGAGGTGCCTAAAATCACTCTCTCATTTAATGGCACGATTTTCCCATTAAATCATTACCAATTAAAATCTCGGCCACATTCGACGCGCACTGCTCGTCTTCATTCGACGTACCCCAATCCATCACCCTCCTCCCCAAACCCACATCCCCCTCCCTCCCTCTCCCCCTCCCCTCACTAATTAATTAACTAAAATGTCATCATGGAGAATCTAAACTACTTAACTAACTAATTACCTTAACCTCTCAATAATTACCAATTAAGTAATATTTTCGATGTTCCTGATTGTGCCCTGAACAAAAACTTAACTAAATGTAATTTATGAGTCATGTGCGCAGAATACAAATTTAAGCGGTTGTGTACTGAGCAAAATGGTCAGTTCGCAAAGTAACTCACATTTCCTTATTTCGTTAGATTACTTAAGTTATGATGTTACTTTCAAAATTGTTAGTATAATCTTGTGATGCGATCTACAGTTTGATGGGAATAAAAATAGGATTTTTATGGTAAAAGATGGAAATTTTGAACGAAAGGTGGGATTTTTATAGGGAAAAAGATGAGATTTGGGGGGAAAGAATGATTTTTATTGATAAAAACTGAAATACAAAGATAAAGTTGGCCACTTTGAGAGGCGGACCGCACTCCTAGCTTTGGATTCAAGGTCAAAGCTTAAATCTTCACTAGATCTAACGGATCTCCCCTATTCTTCTCACAACTCCACATCATCCCCCCTCTCTAATCTCCTCCTTTATTTATAATAAGACTCAAATTGAGCCGACGTTCCTAAATTACCATAATACTCATGACAAATGGTTTTTTAATCTAAAATTACAAATCTGCCCCTGAATCGACAAAATTACAAAAATGCACCGTGTCCAGAAATTACAGATCTTTCATTATTTACATAACCCCAATCCTAACAATATTTCGTCCCCAAAAAACCAACTTGTCCTCAAGGTGGTGCATGAAGTGCGTGGTCTAGTTCTCTCCGACTGATGATGTGTGTTCGCTCCTGGATCAAAAGGTCATCCAAGGTCATCATCGTCCACCACAAAATCTGGATGAAATTCACGGTAGCCGTCAAGCTCCACGGGATGTCCTCTGCACCCAAAGTACAAATGCTGAAGTTCGACAGGTCGTCCATGTACAAACCACGGGCCTTGGGGCCCTACAGAAGTGTCTATGCGCCATGGCGGGTCCTAAAGAATGTCGTTGGGCAGTGGCGGGCTCCGAAAAGCGATGTCGGGCTGTGGCGGGGCCCGAAGGACATCGTCGGGCCAAGGCTGGCCTTGCAGAGTTGTAAACAGTGCACGCAGGCCCTGCTCAAGGCCTGCAGGGCCCCTGCGGGCCTGCTGGGTCCCTGCAGAGCGCTGCCCTGCTCAAGGCCTGCAGGGCCCCTGCGGGCCTGATGGGTCCCTGCAGAGCGCTGACAGCCTGCAGGTCAACCTACGGGCTGCCAGGGGCCTGCAGGGCAGCCTGCAGGTCCGACCGCCCTTCCCAGGTCCCGGTAAAACCTTAATCCTTACATCTTGATGTATATATATTAACTATATGTGTTGCTAGCTACACTTAACTAGACGTGGTGACAAGTTATAAATAATTCCAAATAACATGACACTTTTGGCTTCAATTCTATCAATTGCACCACTTGTTGGATTACGTACTCTCTCGTATACATATTGCTATTAGATGTTAACACCTTCAAAATATAGGATAACATATTTAAATAAAAAACACCAAAAAAAGATAGAGAAGAGCTTGAATTAAATGTTTATTGAAGAGTTTATATAAATAACACTACTAGGTTGTTTGACTGATTTTTACACCGATTTTGGCCCCTCAGCGGTAACTAAGGGCTTAAGCGCTTATCCTAGATGATTGCTTCGATCTCTCTTTTTTTGGGCAGCTTTTAAAACACTGGAGATGTGAAATTTCAATGGGCTTGAGAGAGAGACTAAAATTTCAGGTAACTCTCCATCTCGTGTGGTTCATCCAGCTTCTGACCCCAAAACTTATCATCACTTCCTATCTACTTCATCCTCGCTTCAGAATCAGTTATTTACCTCAGCTCAAGCTTTATATGTTATAGTCTACTCTAGTAATCGAAGTCTATGCCTTTGGTAGTTGCTTTCTCTTTAGTTATTACAAAGAAGAAATTATTTTCATGTTTAATTATTGATCAAAATCCTAACCCTAATCACCAAGAAAGGCGAAGATAACATACTCTTGAGATGCCGGAATAAGTTCTCCCCAACGTAACGCGAGGTCTCGGGACCTCCATGCCCATCATAAACCCCAACGAAAGTTCCGGTCGGCCCGAACCCTGAGCAATCGGAGCTAAGGGGCCCGGACTCGATCTGGCTGCCGTCCTCCTGCAAGCTGTTCGCCTGAACCACCGCCATCGAGAACTCTCCGGCGGCGTGGTGCCCTAGATCCTTGCACCACAAAAGACGATCCTGCCCCTCGCCGCCATCGAAGAACGGCCTCAAGCACGACCCAACAATCCTCATCAAGGATATCGATTTGACCATCGGATGGAAGATCAGCCGAATGAGCCTGCGATCGATTCGGCCTGGGGATTGGCGATGAATGGAAATGAGAACAGATGAAGGATGATGAGATCGCGAATCATGTAGGGGGTTTCGAAGAAAAGATAGTTCGCTTTCGATCGGGGCTTTTGAGATTTTTTTAAACTTTTTTTTCCCTGAAGGATATGTTGGTTGGTTCTTTTAGCGTCTGTTTCGTCGATAGTTTTTATTTTATTTTATTTATTTTATTCGCTGTAAGTGGAAAGTTTGTTTTTATTTATACTTTTTAAATTTCTATTTTTAAGGTAAGGATCTTCGAATTTTCGGTGTTTGTGGTCGCATCTGTCATGGAATCTTTTTAATTTGTTGGTTTGCTATCTGTGCATATAGTGTACGAAGCAAAAAAACTGACAAAAAGGATGTATGTGCGAAATCAGAAAGGAGTAGAGTAAGAAGGATGTGTGTATGCAGATTGTCGAGGGTTAAACGGGGTAAATTCGGGTTTAATTGCAAAAAAAAATTTAGGGGCAAAGTGTAAAATTCTCAATGGAAAACTTGTAATTCATGAGAATTAGTGTGTAAAAGGTGGGAAAGCAATTGCCAAGTTGCATAAAAACATTGGAGTTAAAGTACAACAATTCCAATGGCAACCTTGCAATTCAATGGAATGTGAAGGTCATTTAAACCAACTACCCAAAGCCACAACACAAAACAAGCACAACCCTCCAACCATCCCCAAGTGGCCCCCACCATGATGAGGTGGCAAATCTTAGGCCAATCATTTGTCCTATTAGGGTTGTACTAATAGGACAGAAGCCCTCATTTGAGGCCACAACACAAAGCAAGCCCAAACATCCAACAACCCCCAAGTGGCCTTCACCATGATGAGATGGCAAATCATAGTCCAATCCTTTGTCTTATTAGGTTTGTCCTACTAGGACAAATGCCCTCATTTGTAAGATAGAAGTCAACTTATTCTATCCAATTTACTTCATGAATAATGCATGTCTTCGAGCAAATTAAGTTACATGAAACAAACTCGAGCACCAAAAAGTTGCATCGTAAAATCGTTGCATCGTAAAATTAGAGTGGTGTACGATGTGGATACGTTGTCAGCAATTATCTAATAGAAAGAGAAGATGTATCAGTTGTCTAATGAGACTAAAGCCAACGGAATACGGTGGAAGCTGAAGAATCTGTACATGAAGAACTCACTCACCAAACAGACAAATCTTGATTCACTTTCAAGATGTGAGATCTCGTTGAAGGATCACATGGATACATTCAATAGTTTAGTAACACAAATGAGTGTCTTCGATTAACACAAATGAGTGTCTTCGATTGACTGTAGCGGCAGAGCATGAAACGATTGCTTCCGCTCATAGCATTGCCAGAACGGTACATGACTTCCGTCAACTCGATGGTTCACAATCGGGATACTATAAGTCGTGAAGTGTGAAAGCGGGGCTCTATAGCGAGGAGTTGTAAGATCGGGTGGCAAGAATTGATTCGAGCAGTGAAGATTCAGATAAACACATCTTCACTTAAACACAGGCTGTTGCTGCTTCAAACACAGGAACACAGGCTGTTGCTGCTTCAACCACAGGCTGTTGCTTCTTCAGAACAAAGCAATAAAAGAGGTGGAAATATGAGAATCAAGATTGATGACTAAATGCATTTTATACTTTATTTGGAAAAAACCAAACATTGGAAGAGAGACTGTTCAGAAGGATGGAACATATACAAAGAGAAGTGGCATGTTCTTCCTCACTTGCAGTTGCGAAGCCGGTGGAGGTTAGCAGTGAAGATGACAAAATGGATGTTTTTACAGGAAGACTAGAAATGGTTATATCCATAAGTTGAAAGGAAGAGATCAAAGTCTTACTTATAAGCTTTTAAGTTCCAAACTTGACATCCTCCCCCAAGCGACCGTACAATCATGTCAGCTACTAAATTTATTCTAAATCTGGAAAGCTTCCGTAATATGTGCAGCAAAAAATCCAAGATGTTTTTTGCATTGTATCAGTTCATTCAAATGATCTGAGAAAATGAAGCAGACCAACAAGCCAAGCATCAATCACCTACATAGAGTGAGGTTCCATGATGGAGTCCAATTAACAACACTTGCCCTGACATTGAGCAGCACAAAAAAAAAATTGGAACGACGCAAAATAACACCAGGATGAAAGATGGATTCTCATATCTGATGCTCATTCAATCCGCCATCATTATCATCTCCATCAACATCATGGATCAAATGTTCAAAAAGATCGGTAGTATTCTTGACAACAGATTGTGTGTCCATATATAGGGTTCTCGTTTCACAAGTCGACGAAATGTGCACCTCCCTTACAACATGTGTTTTCTGCATATTTAACTACTTTGTCAGAATTGCGAAAAAATGGAAGACATATTCCCCTGATATTCATCACCAAATCAGATAGCATTCTTCTCATCACCGCTAGCTCCGTGGATCGAACTGTCCGAGAAGATGATGAATTCCACCAACATCACTGCTGTCTCTAAAATGGATCACAGGATCTGTCTTTTTGGTCAGTTCATTATTTGTATAGAGCTACTTAAGCAAGACTCTCCATATTTTCCTCATGTAAACGGCCAACGACCACAGAGCAAGACAAGCAGAAACATACAGCAGTATCACACCGGAGGCAACCATAAAATCTGCCGCCGCTAGACTGCAGACTCAATCAGGTAAATGAGACCAATAATAATCAATTTAATGTACCAAATAAAGCAGGGCATACCACAATCTCCATCAAAAGATTCAAAGTAGAGCGATTGCGAACCTGGGATCTCTTGTAGCCAGAAGGATTGTTAGTGCAGTCATCTGTGTTGCTGTTTTCCACTTTCCCAAGCTGTTTACTGCAACAACCTGCTATCAGATACACATTCTCGGTATTATAATTATTTTATTATTTTTAAACCAGGCTAACCGACGGCTTAGAAAGGATATCATGATAAATGAAAGTAGAAACAGCAGGCAGTTGGGGGGCTTTGAATAGTGACCTTCAGAAGTTCTCTGTCCTGGGATGCAGCCCACTCCCTTACTGCTGACATTGTTATCTACAAAGACAAAAAAAGCCAACATCAGTTCATTACATGAACACTGCTCTATTACTACAGAGAAACCCCCATGAAGGACAAGCACGACAAATTTGAACATAGGGCTCCTCATAGCAGTACCGCCCCATATATAAGGGGTTAATTTCTATTCAACTCTGAACGAGAACTTCTGCACGACCAGCACCATGTTTACAATGTGCACAAAGGACTACTGATATGCAAATTAGGGTTCCATAAAGAACAGTTACAAAGGTTTTCAGCTCTTAAATTTTAGAGACTGTATAGAGTAATAAAGCGGAGTTCATTTTGAAAAAAATGCTAAATTTAACATCCCATCATCCTTGTTCACACGATAGATCCAAACTTCTCCTGAACATCATTCCAATTTCAGCATACAATTATGTAAAATCATATGTATAACTTGTATCTATTAATGGATGTTGTTACCTTCGACATATCAATACTAACTATGAGTCTGTGACAGGGCAAACACACAGGGTTAGTTTAATACTTTAATTTACTCTTCCTAATGTCTCTACAAAATATTCATTTTTCTTTTCTTTGGTTTTTCTCTTCTACCCTGTTCTTTTTCTCTTCTTTTTTAACGAATGGGTTTGGACCAACTAATTATGGGGTTGGACCAACTAATTATGATTAGCAAGCATAAAGCGCAAGATTATACTACAAATGGCTACATGAGGAGAATCAGCTGCATAGAAATAATTAATAATTTCGTGTGGATAGCAAAATGCAAAGACAATCAATTGTCATAATTTACCCTGCTTCTTTATCACAAAGCAAATAATTCATTCATGATCATAAACATTCCTTCGAACTAAGTATATGAAACACATGCTATGCATCTAAAAATTACCTTCCTTAATAAATGTAGAGCTCACTGTCACAAGTATGACAAAATTCGGAGAAATGAATTGCAAGTTATTAAGTGTCCTATATTAAAAACCTCTAAAATGGAAAGAGAAATAATAGTACATGCAAGAATTGAGAGATGGACTAAATTTGCAGCGGATTTTGGGAAACAAGAACGCAATCAGAAATCAGCTTCAAACAACCCATTTACAACCCCATTCCACATCCCCCCGCCGAAAAAAGACCACAACCTTCGTTTTTTAATAATGTACTTTCACCCTCTCCCTGAAACAGAGGAAAATTTCCTATGTACCCAATCTGCCCTTTCTACCTATGCATTGAGTGAATATTGTAGATAAAAAGGAAAATGAAAAGGAAGTGCCCGATACCATCAACCAATCGAAGGTAGAGAATGTGCCTTTATGAGTTCCACATTTGAACCTAAGTAAGACTGCTTTAATTTACGAGAAAGGAATTGATATTTTTTGAAAGAAATCAGCAATGGTTTGGTTGGCTATGAAATGTTAATAACCTTCTAACAAAATATCAATTATGAAAGCCTGATGATAAAGTTGACATCAATTTGACAAACACAAGAGCGAGCAGGTAGAGCAGCGCTGATCAGAATTTCCTGCGCAAATTCAAAACTAAAATGATCAACATTCAGACAGATGAATTTACGAAAGAAATTTTAGCATATCTACAGGGAACATTTTAGAATTTTCAGTCAGTTTTCCACTTATGTAATCACATTGATATAAAAAATCAACTTCCTAAGTCATATTGGCATACCAATGAAAGGCCAGATAGTGAACAGATAAATTATACATGAATATGACTGTCGAATATAATATAACATTTCCCTAAAATGTTTGCAAGGACAATGAAGGACAAGGTAGGCTCATCTCAGAATATAACTACATGCATGTGTCGTGGCTCCTTGCATACGAGTGCTTTCATGAACTGAAGAAATAATTATCAGCTGCTGATACTAGTGAATGCAGCAGATATATGACCTAAGAATGGTTTTGGTCTACACGACAAAACAGTATTTAGGAAAGCGATGAGCAGGTTAAATATTGAATCCATGGTTCCTAAGGGTATCTTTCGGGCCAAGATGAAACAATCCTATAGCGAAAACCAAACAAACTGATGTCCAAAGTAGAGATTTCTCATTTTCGCTTTTATCACCATCAAAGTATTCCACCAATTTACAACATTTTCATTCAAGTTGTTCCCTATGAGTAAGTTTTTGATCATTAATGGAAATTATTTTGCTACATTGAGCAAATCTATATTAAAAACAAGCAACAATTCAATGTTCCTTCAAGCACAATACCCAGAATAAAACATTTTTTCTCAGGCACCATCAATTTCAGGGCCTACCACATTCATGCACTACCAACTTTAGTTAGCTTCGAGGTTTACATGTACAATATGCTGAATAAATTTAGTATGATAAAATTCAGAAAAACACCAAATGATGGCATAAAAGTAAGTGAACTGGTCAGTAGTGATAAACATCAGGAGGCACTAAGCAAACAATTCTGACCAAATTATGATGGCATAAAAGTACTGATGGGTTGGGATAAACATCAATCAAACAGTCCTAACCAAAGAGTTCAACCTTCAAGCGAGAGAGAGAGATAGAAAGGGTTTGGAGTATTTAGAACTGTGCAACACAGATAGAGGAAAAAGTTGGTTAGGAAAAATGGAAGAAATCAAGTGGAAGGAGCTATTTGGACTTAAGTTTGTCTTAAAAATTGATTAAGAAGCAAAAGAAGAATGGCGGTAGCTAATCCACAATATGCATAGTCCTCAATATAGATTAATCACCAAAAAGATTGTCAAGTCACCGAACTGAAAAAGAAAACTTTCAAGCTACATTGTCTAATAGAATTTCACAAAGCTAGTAATCGATTCTATTTTGCTGAAAATATAAGTCAAAAAAGGTGTTCATAATTTGCACAACAGGTCAAACTGATCGTCTGATAGATATCTATATCACTTTTAAATGTAGGCATTAAGTGCTGCTATATTACTAAACATTCTGAGACATCACATTCCAATAAACAATAGTATTGGCACAGCCACACAGCACAATCAAGTGAAAGCTGAAAAAATAAATGATATTAATTTAAGTTGTATAATTGTTGAGTTGGTACTCACCTCCCTACCAATGATAGCAATGGCAGGTGCGGTCAGAAGCCATCGCACTTCTCCCACAACGGAGACATCCAAAGGCTTTGTGCACACTAATACTAATGCCGCCGCAACCATAAGCTGCATAACATCATCGTAAAACAAATCAGCTGAAATTTTCGAAAAATAAAACTGTTTGAACATAAGAAAAATTAGATACGTCATTTAATCCCCCAATAGCTTAAAATGAACAAATGAGAAAGAAAACCTTATCAGCTACGGGATCCAAGAATGCTCCGAAAACTGTTCCTAGTTGCATCTGACATATGAAAAAGATCACACAATGTCATGTTAATCTACATTACACAATTCACATGTGAATGTCATATTAAGACTTGATACACATAGTTCGCAAACCTTTCTAGCAAGATATCCATCAAGCCAGTCTGTGATTGCCGCAGCGATAAAAATGACTGTGGTAGCAGTTGTTGCCCACCAGCCGTTCAGGTAAAAACCTAACAACAAGAATGAGCATGTCAGCCTCGGACACGCACACAATTATCTCCAGACAAAAAGCCAGTTAAAAGTTCAGTTACTAAGCATAATTATCAATAAAGAAATATTGGGGAATAGACCCGAGCATGAGATTTATAAGAAACCATCGGTTTCCTTATATTTTTCATTTTGTTATAGACGGACGGACCGCATAACTTCATAAGCAATCAAAACCAATAAACCCTATTAATATAATCATGATCTAAACAATTTTCCTACCCTCTTACTTCTCCAATCTACATTTTGTGTGCGCGTTAAATTAGTCTAATTCGTTGCTTAAAAACTCCATTTTGTGTCAGATTGAGGCTAACAATGCTTTAAAAACTCCATTTTGTGCCGGATTGAAGCTAACAATACATGCGATAGAACGTTCACCCTCACCAAATTGCTTGAATTTCAGAAGATCCGCATACATCCCTAATCCAAGCTCAAGAAGAGTCACAAACATCAGAATAATGTGATTAAGATCTTTAGCATCAGCGTATTCGCAAAAGAGGAATCGATTGCAAAACTAACACTATCAAAACCCCATCTTTATACCACCAATTAGAATTCTAACAAACAGAAAGAAAAACGAGACCTCGCCTTTGGACCCCCAAAAGTCGAATTAAAAAAAAGATAGAGATAAATAGAAACAGAAAAATAGACCTACTTACTGCTCACGAGAAGCGGGACGGCGACGACGCGGCCGAGGGTCAGAACCGTCGGCAGCGTCATGAGCCTCGTCGAGCCGTCGTCGATCTGGACACCGCAGCCATTGTCGGCCGATCCGTTGCAGGCGTCCCTCCGCCTTCTGCAGGCCATGGAGCGGGAGGCGGTAGGGGCGAGAGTAGGCGGCGGGCGAGCGGATCCGCAACAGACCCGACCCGCGATAAGCGCCGGGGCGTTGGGGGTTGTCGGATGGTAATAGCGCGTTGATAACGGGTCGAGATATTCGGTGACGGGTCATGGTCCATAAATAATAAAGGAAGTCTAGAAGTGGGAGGTCGAGATTTGTCGATACATTGCACCTTGACTTTTTATACTTTTAGAGAGAGGGAGAGGCTATTAACAGGTGGAATTATCAACGGGTTTCGGGTGCAGCGGAGCATAGGGCAGAGACCCATCACCCGGCAAAGGAGCCATCCGGATCCGTAGGACGCCACCCCCCATGCAATGAAGCATCCGTACGATCACTGGCAATGGCAGCAGCACAACAGCATCATATCCTCCACATTCACCCATCCCACGCTGTCCCCCCAACCCATTCACTGTAAAGATGAGCCAACTCAATGTAGTTAATGAGTAAAGCAGCGTGATTATCACCGTCCTTAATCACCACTAAGCACGCACAGCTTCTTCCTTTGTCATCATCAGAGATCATAACAAAGTCGTGCGTGCTGATTACATCGTATCCTTGGAGGAGAAGCAAACTTGAGTAATGAAACAAAAATCTAAATCAATGATTTTTTTAATAAACGGGTTAAAAGGTATCGTGTGGGTTAACATGGCTGGAGTCGAGTTCAGTTGGCCGACTCAGTGCGGTGTGATGCGGACCCTGTAGGCCGCCAGCTGTGCAATCTTGATGGCACACCCCCACGCGTGCCGACAAAAACAGATCAAGCTGTTGCGCCTCGGATTAATCGCCACACGTTGGATTAATCATGGGTGCTTCAAAATTTGGACTGCTGGCCAGGGCGGGATCGCAGAACAACCGGTTGCACCAAATTGCACGTGCCCCACTGAAGTGGGTCCCACCCACTGACTATACGGAAAGTGTTGGATCCTGTGGATGTCAAACAACACTAAAAGAGGGGAGTTGAATAGTGTTGTTCAAATATTAAACTTTTTCGTTCGTTGATTAGCACAATTAAAAACCTTCTAATGTTGCCTAAGAAACCAAGTAGAGTGATCTACGCTTGGTTCTTAATCAACAAAATAATCTTACAAATAATATGAAAGAGATAAGATTACAATCAGATAAGAGATCTTTACACAGCGGAATTAAATAATCTTTGCAATAATAAATGAACACGGAATTACAAAGATATAAGATTAGCAAATGAAAAATGCTTGTACAAGAAATATAAACAATCACAGAAAAACAAACGCAGAGACAAGCGATTTTATCCTGGTTCCCCGCAACCTGGGTACGTCCAGTCCCCGACCAATCCGGTACGAGATTTTCCACAATTGTCTTAGCAATACAAGTACCTAACTTCGCTCGTTAGGATTTCCAACGACCTAGTCTTGACCAGGATTTCCAATCACAACACCTAGACTTGTCTAGGACTTCCACTATTCCCTTATAACACGGGAATTTACAATTCAAAGTCTTCTTCAAAGACTTGCAACAAATATGAAATTAATTACAAGATTTCCTAAAGCCAAAAGAATATATTTGTGTATATGTGGCTTAACGAAAATCGGAAAACTCTTGATCAAAT
>JAULAV010008837.1:0-46422 GCA_030789695.1 Scilla litardierei
GGGTTGAGCCGGCCCTAATTCTTATGCGAAAATTGAGAGAGTATTTTCTTTTTATTAGTTTATCCCCTAGATTAATCCTTAGCTAGTCGTCTTTTTAAATTGTAGTTGTTATTTAGCGAGTAGTTGATTTGTAGTAGGTTTTCCTATAATTTCAGATCTGAGATCCAATAAAAATCCCATTTTTATCCTCAAATCCCTAGCGAATCGCATCAGATTTCTA
This sequence comes from Scilla litardierei, assembly GCA_030789695.1. Lineage (NCBI taxonomy): Eukaryota > Viridiplantae > Streptophyta > Magnoliopsida > Asparagales > Asparagaceae > Scilla > Scilla litardierei. The sequence continues at coordinate 221 of JAULAV010008837.1, forward strand.
ATAGAATAATTGAGAATGATTGATCTTTAATAGTTTTAAGATTCTTGAGGGTAGGGAATACATGAACCTAAATATATATTAGGAGGGTAATTGTTATTGCATATGCAAGAAATGAGATGCAATGCAAAGAAAGAGATGGTTACCTTTTCCTTGCAAGAGTAGTAATTGAGTATCAAGTTGCTCTTAGGTTCTAAGAAATTGTATTGTATTGTGGAAATTGGGTGGTCACAGTCGAGAGAAGAGGGTATTCTTCGAAAATCTTATTGATATAGTGCAATTTTTGTAAGCGTAGCAAGGCTATCGGTTACATTAATTGATCATTTTTGTTTTATTTTGTTCTTGCACCCCAAACAACCTTATGTGAAAGTAAAAAAGTTTCATGTTTACTAAGAAATTGGTATTAGAGCTATGGTAAAGGGCATGCTAGAGACTATGCTAGAGACTATAGATCAGATCAAAAATGTTAGAGATTAGCATTAGTGTGATATCAGTTTAAGTGGAGCTGTTTGATGGGAAGAAGATTTCAGCATATGACAATGTACTATAAAGGATATTCTAGCACAACTGGGTTTGATCACGACTCTTAACATTATGAGAAAAGTGGAAGGAAGTAATTGATGAAGATTAAGAAGAGATGGAAGCGAGTCATCTCTTCAATCAGATTGACATTAGGCCAGAACTTTGACATGTAGCGATGAGTGAAATGTCTAAAATGATGTGGTGGAAGAAATTAAAGAACATCTACATGGTAAAATCTTTAACGTACAAGATTTTCTCGAGTTGTACTTGTTAAAAAGATGGAGGAGAGTGTATATTGAAGTCATCTTAACTCCTTCACGAGATTATGAATTCAACTTCAAAGCCTAGAGATAAAGATTGAGGATGAGGGTAATGTTATATTGATAATAAAATCTCTTCCACCTTCGTTTAAGAATTTGAAAACTACACTATTAATGGGTAAGATGACACTACTAGTAGATGAGATGACTTCATCGATCTTAAAAGCGAGAAGTTTCGTATGTCGATGAAGATTGAGGGAGAAGGTAGACCATTTACAGTAGAGAGAGGAAGAAGCACTCAAAATTCCGAGCATCATGAAAAGCATCATGATAGGTTCAAAAGAAAATCAAGGTCTCATAAGGATCATAGCAAGAAGAAATACTATTATTGTAGGGAGAATGGTCATATTCAATTTAATTACATAAAGATGGGGAATGACTTGTAATTTTTCAAGATAAGCCAAGCCGGTGGAAGCTCCTTGATAGCGATATAATTATACCAAGATAAACAACAATGATCGGTTCTAGTGGTTAAAGAAAAAAAGAATAAGGCTTGCAATGATGATTGATTGTTTGATTAAAGGTGCTCATAACATATGTGTTCGAGGAAGGAGTTTTTCAAGACGTACGAATCAAAGAAGGCGAAAAATGACTCTAGCTGATGGTAGCACCCTTACAATAGAGTGTATTGGTTTGGTGAGATTGAGAATTTTTGATGGAAGTAAGACAATGATCAGGTACATAAGGTATGTGGGTATACAACGATGGTAGAGAAGAATCACATCTCACTTGGGAAGTTTGATCAAAAGGGTTATAAAGTTATCACGTAAGGAGGAGCGTTGAAGGTTTGTAGAGAAGTGACGGTTATGATGAAAGGACAAAGGATGTCAACAAATCTTTATCATTTAATGAGAGGCTTTGTGCAGTCACAGATATGTTAAGCAATATGGAGCATCCGGTGGTAATGATGAGAAGGTGTCACCGACACGACCGTGCATTTTGTTGAACTAAGGATGAATGTAATTCTAGTTGAGGGGAAGATTTTTGGAGTAACACCTCAAATTCGGGTTTCAAAATGGCAGATGCATCCATGATAAATCATGAGCTGAAGTAGTGAATAAAATAAGCTCAGTTTTGCACAGATGTTGGCACCTGTATCGGTAGAATATGATGATGGGTCATGTACAGTTAAAAAATCCAGAGATTGGATGTAGAAGTTATAACCCAAACAAGTCAGATGTGTCAGATGTGTTAGACTGTTCAGATGCAATTTGAATCCGATCAGAATTTTGTTTCTAGCTATATTCAGAGTTAAAATTAGGTTAGTGCTTTTTATATGAGTATGATTTCTAACAGGGTAATTGAGATAGATTGGTCTTTATGGTTGTAGGATTCTTAAGGTTTCAATAAATCTAAAGTTATATCAGGAGGGACGAATGTAACTCTTGTTGCATGTGCAAGAGAAGAAACAGAGAGAGCTTATTCCTTTCAAGGATAGTCATGAAGCACCAATTTACATCTAGGTTATGTCAGATTGCTATCGTATTGTGGAAATTTGGTGGTAAGAGTCGAGAAAAGAGTTTCACTTTGTAAATGTCATTTGATATAGTGCAATATTTGTAAGTGCCACCGGTTAAATTTGTGTGTTGTTCTTTGTTCTGTTCATGCACTCCAAATAATCTTGATCATGTATAAAATGATCCGTTTTCCCTAACACTTTATGTGAATGTGGCTCTTATATGCTAAATGGTCAGAAATTGAGTCACTAATGGTATTTTGTAACCTTTCATGAAAATGTTTGTATCTCATCACTCCATCTTGGAACACGGAGCATAATAACTTTGCCGTGATTCAACTGTAACTTACTCTTAACTACAATACTGTATGAGGCTTATAAGCATAATAGCACATGCATATTACTAGTAAGAAAGAAGCAATCATGTTCCTAGTTTTATACAAAAATTGCGAGCTACACATTCAGAGCATCTCAACACATTCAACTTTAGTGTCAACATTGTCATTTAGCGTTCTATGATGTCTTGAAGCCCAAGTTGTGCTCCCCACAGGTGGATCCGGTGCAAGAAGAAACTCGGGTTGCCTTACCACCAGAAGAACAGTGCTTAGTTGGGAAACACGAGGTTCAGAATGAAATGCACCTCTATAGTAGGGTTCGACGATCAAATTTGGTGTGTTCTATTGGCCATTGATAGTGAATGGCTTTTAATATGATGGTTTCGTTTTTCTTAATTTCATTTTTGGTGTCTGGTCAGTCAATCCACCATACGACCTGTTAAGAAAAAATAGTTTTTAATATTAGGAGTCATGTAATTCTAGGTGTAATTATCTTGTATTTCATCTATATAGACAACACCAATATTCTAGTTTGGGATGATGCGTTTTTGAATAACATTTTTCTTTTCTTTTAACTTGGTACCCGAGCCATGCTTCTTCATTTCTCCGATCATAATCTTAATCATATGCCTAACATAACCTTAAATTTCCATTCGTCAACAACATTTAGCTTCAGTCAATGACATAGCCCTAATTGATCCATGACTACCTTCTGCCATTATTCTCTTCTTTAATGCCTTATTTGACGTTGCCCTCATAGTTGTCTTACGTAATCAAACCTTACATCCCTTGTCAATTATTTCATCTTCAGCTATCCCAAATCCCTCATTGTCCGCAACAATCGATCCAAATCCCTCATTGTCCGCAACAATCGATCCAAATCCATCGTTCACAGCAACCACCAACCCCAAATCTCCCATCTACGAAGCAATCAAAGCCCTTGTCGACAACAACCATCGATCCCAAATCTATCATTGATATAAGAATCCAAACACAAATCCCTTGTGCACATTAGCCATTGACCCAATTCATCTTCCCCTTATTATCTTTAGTTCTCTTTTCCGACTTCATCTTCTTTTCAATTCTGAATTATATCTGAACTGATTTAGACTGGAAAAAATGCAATAAAAAGAATATGAGAAAACATTATTTTCTTTTCGTTTCTTTGTAGTTTATTGGTAATTGACTATTGTTGGTTGTCGTTGGTGGAGCATGGTGTAGATTATCGTTGATTGTGATTGGTTGTCTTCGTTTGAGATAATATAGACTTGAAAAATGTGTAGATGGGTTAAAGATGTTCTCATGTATTATTATTAGGAAGTTAAAGGGTAGTAATTACCCTTATCGGCCTAAGTCTGTCAACGTTTATCTTACGGATCAAGGAAAGCTGCGCAACCTCATTGAGGATCATCTTGAGCCTTCTTCAGTTGCCTCTAGAACCTCCGTTGGTGTTTCTAATACTCCACAGATACTATACCAAATTTGGACAAATGGTGGTAGGATGATTCTTAGAAGTAACTGAAGAAGGCATACTGCATTGAGATTGTGATTGTGATTGTGCTGTAACTCTATGCGCTTCTTGAAATAAGGCTAGACATGTTCCTAATGTTGTGCACCACTTCGCTCAGAGACTAGGAGAGATTTACGTATACACTAAGTGATTATGGAATATGCAAAAAACATGGAATGACAAGTAAGGCACTGGTACTCTACATTATGAGAATAGAAAAGTATTATAATAGCATCTATCATAACTTGTCTTGGATAAGGACTATCTATAGTAGTTATTCATCTAGGGATGCACAACACGTTTGGTTTTAGTTATTCGCCACTACCACTGTCACCTTCATCGCCACCTCGATCACCATTCAAAATATTCTCGGTCAAACATGAATCCTAATGATCACAACTCTTAGAAAGAAAGTTTTATGGGAAGATTATTAATTTTTTTTGGACAGCATATCAAAGGAAAGTCAATTCTAAGTCGGTGCTAGAATTCTTGACCTATGCAATTCTGGTGGAGGATATGGCATTCATGTAGGCAAAATTTAAAAAAATTGTTTTCGTTGCATGATTTAGCTCCTGTGTCTGATGCACACCCTAAACTGACCATGTGCTATGTTTTTATAGATGTCTTGAAGATGGTAAGAACTGTAAGATATGTAATTGAAACCACATTCACCTTTAAAGCATGACACAAGTTAAAAAAATTCTGAGACACATGCCCATCAACAATTACAACTGTTTCCAACAATTTCATGGCACCAAATTGATACATGAACAAATTCCGAAGGGAAAAAAGAAGTTAGCATGTGACCCCCACAAGCGTTCCAGACTAAAGAATTTTAGGTCAAATGAATTTTGATGATATAGCATTCTCAGACTATGAAAGTAAGCAGCCTATTTTTCATCCATTTAATCCTTATGTGTTAGCGGGACCCTTACTGCTAACAGAATGTCTTCCATTTTATGTTGCAATATTGGCAATGGAATATTTCAAAGCTGACAATTATTTTCAATTTTGATCTAACATAGGTTTCTTACAAATGGCTTAGCCGCAACTTCTCAGTGTCATCAAATTATTCCAAGAGGTATGAGTTTCTGATATCAAGGATGTAATTATCACATGCGTTCCTATTGAAAATTTCTTTTAGGGAAGTTGCCTTTCACTTTGTGTAGGTTGCTGAAAGAGTTTGTTGACAAGCACGGAAATGAGCTAGAAGTTGTCTACACACTATCTGGATGGTTAAAGAACAATCCTCAGATGTATTGCATTAAACTTGTGTCAGCTCTGAACCTTTCAGGTAAAGTGGACTTGTGATACTTGATAAAATTCCACTATGTTTTACTTGTGATACTTTTTCTGTGACTATTTTTTTGTGTCATTTTAAAATACAATTGGTTATATGTATTGATTTACTCTCAAATTACTTGGTCGTTCCTTGTTGCTTTGATGTAGATCAAGCTGTGTTAACAAGATCTTTTCCCACCTGAAACTAATGTCATTTTATTTATTTGCTACTACCTTTGGATGAATGTATGAATTTAATGAACAAAGCTTTTGCATCAACAGATACTTCGTTTATGTAACATGCTTTCATAAACAGTATCATTCCAATATAATAGTAAAGTGCATTAGCGTTGTTTTCTGTGTCAATTATTTTATTTTATTTAGCATGATTAACTATCTTTTGATTCCTTGTTTCTTGAGAATATTTTCCTTTATTTTATCTAATGACGGTGGTGATTCATGTTTTGATGTTAATGGGTGGATTCTTATTAAAGAGACCATGTGGAATCTGGAAGTGGCTAAGTGCCCAGGCATCATCTTGTGTCGATTTGAAGTTGAGACCACTGTATTTGGGATCTCATCCGAGCAGAACCAAACATTTACTAAACTTATTAAGCATGCCACCCCATTGTATGTGTATTTTGTTAATGTGATTGGATTTTGTTCACGCTGACAAGGATGACCAGTTATGAATGTGAACTATGGACTGAATATGAATAATGTCACCTTACTTCTGTACATGTCTGACCTTAAATCTTGCTTGCTGGAAAAGCTGAACGAGTGAAATGAATCAAGCAGTTTATGATACTGCGATATTAACCTCAACCATAAGATAATGGGGTTTCGACAGGCTAACTAACAGACTGTAGATCAACCGAATTGGGCGAAAGCTTCCAAAGAAATTTTATTAGATCTGTTTTTGTTTGGAAGGGTGTGAGAAGATGCAACCAACCTTTAGGTACAGTGCAAATGGCAGCAGGTCTCCCCTTAAAATCAAAAAATATAATAGAAGGCATCATCAAAAGATATGATAGCCATAAATTTTGAGATCCCATAGAGTAGTCTGGGGTGCAAGTTGGTAACAAGTGTGTCATACTGTAAATTGATAGTAGATCAACTGAATCTGTTATGAATATGATTACAAAAGATATTATGTGAAAATCAAGGGTTTTATGAAACCAGTGAGTATTATTGGGAAAAGATTTTACTCAAAAAATAATGTTAGAAAAGATACATATATGTATGATACTAAGTAGGCCAGACGGTAAACAAAGTTAAGGACCAGATGCATACTAATAGTTTTAATAGTTTCAACCATGGAACAAGGTTTCGGCCGAAACCGGTACGTTTTGACGGTTTCGCACCGGTTTCGGAAGAGACCGTACGAAACCATGCCGAAAGTTTCGGTTCGGTAGTTTCGGGTGGTAGATTCTATCCATCCTAAAAAAACCAAAAAAACCAAAAAACCCCAATGTATCCCTGAAAAATCAGAAAAAAGCAATCAAGGAAAAAACCCCAACTTACAAAAAAAATCACAAAAAGAAAGAAAGAAAGAAGAGAACAGGAGAGACAAAACGTACCTGGATGCCGGTTGTTGTCGTCACCGCCACTGCCGTTGGATCCGGAGAACGCTGGAGGATAAGGAGCCGTCGCTGCGAGAATGAGTTGTCGTCGGGAGGATGAGGAGCCGCAATTAGGGCTGGCTCTTTGAGTGCTGCTAGTCACATTACACATTTATAATATATCACAATCATCATTTATTTTCAAGTTTGTCACAACATCATTTATTTACAAGTTTGTCACTATATGTTAAAGAGAATGTCAAACTCGTAAATACAAGAATGGACTAGAAAACGTGTAATGTGATGATGTGTAAATTGTAACTTTATTGGAAAATGTGTAGCGTATAATGTGAATTAAATGTAATGTGACTAGAAATGTGTAATGTGACTAAAAATGTGTAATTTGTGTCTTCAGAAAATGAAACGAAACTCAATTTCGAAACCACCGAAACGAGCGAAACCAGACCGAAACATGAAATTATTGGAAGATTGAAACCGAGATCTCTAACTATGGTTTCAACAGGATTAACATGGACTAGTTCAAGTTCTCTTTCATACATGCGGAACTAATGATAAGAAAGCATACTTTGCAGCGTGAAATGTATGTTGCTGAAGCAGACATATTTACCAAAGATCTGCTGCTTAAAATAGATTTCAGTCAGTTTATAGAGATTGGCAGAGACATGTCCGCTTTCGTTTTATTATTGATTAGGAGCCAAATGCCACAGAGCATTGAGTTATCGACACACTCTGCAGTGCATGTCTATCCATTAGAAGATTTACTAATGGGTGGATATGATCTCACTCTCTCAGAAGATAAGGGAAAATCCCGTATAGCCAGAAGAAGACTATTTTTATACTGTTATTGATGGCTCCTTTTCATCTAAGGGTTTGTTTTATTTATCATATATTTAGCCGTTGGTAATATGATGCAGAATGCAATTTTCATCTTATTATGCAATAACAATTTATCAAGATATTTATAGTAAGTTGCGTGGTTATGGTTGCATCATATCTTTGTTATTTGCACGGATACTTCCGTCAAGTAATATCCCCATGAAGAATACATAACTGATACTCGAATACATGGATGCTTGATGTGTACTCTTATATCCCAAAATTTATAGCATATTCTAGGCATTTGAAAAGACGTGTGAAAATAATATTCGCAATTCAGAAGCTTATAATCTAATTCATAAGTGATAAAATCCGTTTGGTATATTAACTAATTTATCTAATTTGTTCACCTTCTTAATGAAAGGTTATACTTGGAAGCTATCAACTATTGATCGATATTACTTGGAAATATTTTATATTACCTGATCTATTGAATTTTTTTAACCATTATGGCTCTATGAATCCATGTTATAGATAAACTATTATCAATTTCATGTGCACATATAATTTTATTTCAGGATCCATAAGCATAAAAAATTTCGATGTTTATGCATCCGTATCAAAGCATATCCATATATGATACCTGTACGAATGTAACTTAATTTATTCATTTTATTGTTACCTTTGTAACATTAATTCTTAATTTGTATATCCATGCACTCCCATGTTCGTTGGTGTATACCCGCATGCCCACTCAGACCAAAGTAAGCTGCCCCTACTCAAAAGCCAGTTACCTACACTCAAACCCAGAAACTAAAAATCACCATCCCTGGATTGAATGGAGAACCTTTGTAAATCATAATTTCTTTGTTACTCAGTAACAAAAATTTAAAGCTTACGTTTCTTTAGTATATGAGATTCCCTTCTTTGCGCTTGATGTTCAACTCCTTGAGGGAATAGTCTTAGGTCAGATATGTGATAAAATGGTCCATGGTATATAAGAATTACTTTGAACTCGAAAATTATTTGTAGCTAGCATTTTGAGGTAGGATATGTGGCTATTGTTAAGATGTTTCTGTTTGGAGTGTTACAAATGGTATCAGAGCCCAATACCAACTGGAAATGTGAAAACTAAGTGCCATTTTGAACTAAGTGCTATGGGGAACAAAGTGCCATGTCACAACATGGATTTGGTGGGGTCACTACTTGAATCCGTGAGATCCACCTTTAGAATCATGGGGGGCGCCTCTAGAATCTCACATTGCTATGAAGCGTTAGTATGAAGAAGACGTCACCCCCAAAATTGGGGAGAGTGCGTATCGCCTCAAGTATTGAGGGAGTATTCCTAGGTTAGATGTGTGATAAAAAAGTTTTAGATATACAAGAATTCCTATGAACTCAATAATTAATGGCAGCTAGTAGTTTTTGGATGAACTGTGGCTATTGTTAAAACAAAAACATTCATGTTTGTGTTGTTACATGATTTGTCTGATCATTTATGCTGCCTGCTTGAAAATCGGAATCCATGTGGCTAATTTATGAGATATGGGCTAAAGGCTTTGTTGTTATTGCTACTCCACGCACTGCTTGTAACAGATTTATTTACTTTTATCAATAGCTTTTGTGACTATCACTGATACTTGCTTAAATGTACATAAACTATTATACTTATTACATGACTGTCGTTACCTACTAAATGAAACTCTAATTTAAAATTGTTTTATTTATGAAAAAAAAACTGTTGATCAAAACAGTGCAAGTCGTGTTAATAGAACTGGTTATCTTAATTAAAAAATGTGAGGTGAATTTAGGGCGAGCAAAATGGTTTTTTTTGTTTCTTTTTTTTTTTTGGGGGGGGGGGGGTGTGTGTGTGTGTGTAGAAGCAGTTCTTAAGAATATTGCAGCTTATGCGTCATAGCATCCTGCAAACTATTTGGCCACAAAGAGGCATCCAAAGGTTCTTCCCTGACTTTTGATTGCATTCCCTTGCTGTTTTAAATAATCATGTCACTTGCATCCAATGGGCTTATTTACTAGGCAACTTTAGGTGACTACCATTGGGAATTTTTTTTTGCTTGCACAGAGACCATCTTGCCATGAATTAGTGTAACTAATGCCACTGAGTTTGTCCTTTTCTAATTATCTATGTGCTATTGGTGCAGATGCAAAACAGGAATTCAACAACTGCTCAGTTCAGGTTTATAGTGTCCAAGCTTGCATTCCAAAGGATCTAGCTTTGCTTTGGAGTGCTGAATTTGTACAGGCAGAAGAGCTTTTCGATCAGCCATCGACTACAGAAAATTGTTTGAGGGACAACAGGTACATCACTCTTCTCTTTCGGGAAAATTTGATGTTTTAAGCTACTTTTAGTTATGTCTTCAGGTGTAGTGTAGAAGACATGTTGATTGTTAGCTGCTTCTTTAGGTTTTGTGGTGTTACAAATTCATATGTGAAGCGCTCAGTTGATGGAAAGTCTGTCAGTGCTATTCCACAGCTTAAAAATGAAACTGAAATTTCTGTGAGACCTAAGACAAGTGCCATTCTTAAGGATCCATCTGATTCAGCCCCTCAGCAGGTATCTATGGCACATTCAAGTGCAAAAACTGGAATTCAGTCATCTTCAATGGTCAATTCAAGTGGTAAAAGTAATAGAATGGCTTCGATAGCTGACAATCAAACAAGCAAGCCTCAGGTAAATAAAGAAGCAATAACTGTAACTCACGCCAACAAAAATAAAGGTAAAAATGAGACCTCATCAGGAAGTGGCAGTTCTCTGGCAAGTCTATGGGGTCGTGCATCTACGAAATCAAAACCCTCGGGCCCTGCGATAGAGACCACAAGTGATGTTCCCACGACTGCTAGTACGTGTAATAGCATATACTTTTCTTCCTTTGTTGCATTCTATATTGATCTAATTGAGCTGGGTTATCTTTAAATTTTATGTAGCCACTGCTGAAGCTCAGATTTGTGCGCATGAAGCAGCTGATGCTGTGAGCAGTGAGGAGGAGGCTGATATAAACTACAAGAGAGAGTTGAATGGTTCAAGCAATAGAAAGCGAAGGATGGTCATAGAATTTTCAGATGAAGATGAGGAAGAGGGAAATGTGGTTAGCCTTGCATCTCCATGTCCTCCAACCGTGCAGCCTGATTCAGACTCTTTACATGGTACGGGACATTTGTTGGAGAAAAAGAATCTATGTTTTGAAGACCACAAAGAAGACAAAGTGGAGGTTAACCAAGATAAAAGTAAAGAGAGAAACTCTGGATTATCTGTGGGTGATACGAGAGTCGGAAACAAAAATGATATTACTGGGATTTCCTTACAGAAGAAGGCCCAAACCCATATTCTAAAAGATGTTGAAGTTGGAGATAAAAAGGAAAACATTAAGATGGCTGCTGGTTCCACTTCACCCAAAAGGAGAAAAGTGCTAAAGACACGAATCGATGAGCGTGGTAGAGAAGGTATTTCATCCATCCTTTGTCTTTTTTCTTTTCTAAATGTAAAATCTTCATTTTTTAGTTTCACTCTTCCATAATTAAAAACACTCTTACTATCCAAAGTTAACTATAGATAATTGCTTGCTTTGCTTTACTGATGTATTTACATGTCTTTGTGACGTGAAATTTTGTTTGGAAATTTTTGGCTCTTAAAGATGTTGTGAGTAATGTATACATATTGCATGAGACTTTTAACAAAAAATTTTCGTTGGAATATTTGATGATTCAACATATAATATCATGGCTTTAGTTCAGAAAGTTTACGATATATTGAAGAAATAGAATGGTGTTCATTGTTAAATTTTGAGAGCTTCATATTGGAAGGTTGACAGTATTTTCTAATTGCAAACCCGGGTGGGTCTCATTTTCCAATTTTATTAAGATAATGTAAATAACATGCAAAGCAGAACATTAGCTCTGGTGTTATTAGTAACTTCCAGAATTTATGGTATGATGAACTGGTGGACCAGCTATAAACTATTTCAGTACATCTCCGGGTAAAGTTTCTGATAGGAAAAACAACTAGGGTTTTTGAGGAAGAAATTTCATATTAGTATAAAAGAATGATGCAAGATACAAATGAGATCTTTCGATAGGATCTCACTCTCCAAACCTTGTATCTAAGAGACAAGGCTCAATTCCATTAGATGTAGGGTTCTACTCTCTAACTTTATGGTTTTCTTCTCAAAAATCAACAGGAAAACATTAGTTTCTCTCCCCCAAAATTTAGTAGGACATATCTGTCCTAAATTACAATTACCCTCTTGAAAACCTGAAATTTACAGAAACACCCCCAAACTTCCAAAAAATGCCAATGGGCTAGATTTCCACTCCACGATCCACCCTGCGCCGTTGCCTCTAATAGGTAATGATCTCATCATTACTTCCACCCGAAAGAACTAATTTGTCCTCAAGGTGGAAGTCTGAAAATCGATGCGCAATGACTTCATAATGTTCACACGAGGTCTCATGTTCTAGAAGACCTTGCTATTTGATTCGCACCTCCTGGTCCCCTGAACGTCCCTGATAAACCCCTTTCAACTCGTCTGGTTCCAATAGTACCTCAATATCCTCAGTCAGTGTTTGTGATGGTGAAGGAGATGTGGCGTGGTCTCCGATGGCCTGACACAGCTGAGAAACATGAAAAATCGGATGGATTGATAACTCTGGTGGCAATCTCAGCCTATAGGCCACCTGACCAATCCTCACATCCACTTCATAAGGACAGTAGTAGAGGGATGATAATTTCTTGTTCCTTCTGTGGGCCTACGAACGTTGCCGAGAGGATCATAGCTTCAAATAAACCATGTCTTCCACCTCGAAATGCATGTCCCTCTTGTTACCGTCGGCCTAGGCCTCCATACGTAATTGGGCTCTTGTCAAATGGCGATTCAACTTATCTAGCATTTGGTCCCTCTCCTCCAAATACTGCTCCATCTAAGAGACTGGTATGGAACTGTGACCATAGTGAAGCAGATGCGGAGGATCCAGCTCATATAAAACTCGAAAGGGAGTGGTTTGAGCGGTCGTGTGAAGAGGTGTATTGTAACAATACTTCGCTCATGACAGCCACCTCGTCCACTGTTTTGGAGTCTCTGACACAACAACGAAGATATGTCTCGATACTCTTATTAACGACCTTTGTCTGGCCGTCTGTCTGGGGATGGTAGGCGGTGCTCCTCTTCAACGTTCCTTGCATCTTGAACAACTCTGTTCAGAAGTGGCTAAGGAAGATCTTATCTCGACCAGTCTCAGTGGATCTTGAAATCCAGTGCAATCTCTCACTATCTCCTTTATGAATGCTGCCGCCATTGTTATTGTGGTATAGGGGTGTCGGAGTGCCACGAAGTGAGCATACTTGCTGAGCCTATCGACCACCACTGCGATGACTGTATACCTGTCAGATTTTGACATGCCGTCAATAAAATCCATATTAACCTCCTTATAGACCCGATCTGGCAAGGAGACGGGCTGTAGTAATTCCCCAGGAGCTGTCGCCATATATTTATGCCGTTGGCAGACATCACATTTTGTTACCATTTTCGCAACATCCTTCCTCATCTCCTCCCAGAAAAGCTTTCTAGATAAGCGCTGATAGGTCTTGAAGACCCTGGAGTGGCCTTTAACTACGCTCCCGTGAAACTCCTGCAATAAGTTTGGAATGTGAGCAGAACTCCTTGGCAAGACCAGTCATCCCTTGTACAAGAAACACTGCCTCTCTAACGAGTACCCTGGGTGTGCTGCTGGATCATGTAGTAATGCCGGGCGAATCTTCGCCGGGTCCTCATCCTCCTCAATCTCTCGCAGCAAGGGCCCCCAATCGAGTATGACCAGAATCGATAACTGTGAATCCACCTCTCCGTGATAGTGCATCCGTCGCCTTGTTCTCCACTCTTGGCCGGTATTGGATCTCAAACTTATATCCCAACAGCTTGGTCAACCATCTCTGATGCTCAGTTACCACTGCTACTCTAGTAGGTATTTGAGGCTCCTCTGATCTGTCTGTATTATGAAGCATCGAGCAAGCAGGTAGGGTCCCCACTCCTGCATCGCCAAGACAATCACCATCAGCTCGTTCTCATAGACCGACTTGAGTCGAGCTCTCGCCGACAACACCTGGCTGAAGTAAGCCATTGGCTCTGATCCTGCATCAAAAGTGCTCTCAAACCATAGCCTGACACATCCGTCTCCACCACAAAAGGCCGACTAAAGTCTGGAAGTGCTAGCACCGACACGCTCGTCATGGCGATTTTTAGGGCCTTAAAATTTTGGGTGGCCTCCTCTCCCAACTGGAAGTTGTCATTTTTTAGCTGCTCTGTCAAAGACCAGGCAATAGTGTTATACCACTTGATGAACTTTTTGTAGTAGCCTATCAGTCCCAAGAACCCTCTCAATCCCTGTAGAGTGGTGGACGCGGCCAATCAAGCATAGCTGCAATTTTCGTTCGGTCCGCAGACACCCGTTTTGCCGATACCACATGGCTCAGGTACTCCACACTCTGCTGACCAAATATGCACTTCTTTTGGTTGGTATACAGATGACTCTGCAGCTCCTGCATCACGATCTTTAAATGCTCTGAATGTGTCCCCAAAGATTGGTTGTACACTAATATGTCATCAAACAACACCAACACAAATCTTCGCAAATAGGGCCGTAACACCTTGTTCATCAAAGTTTGAAAAGTGACAGGTGCATTGGTCAATCCAAATGGCATGACCAGGAACTCGTGGTCCTCGTGTGTCCTGAATGTCGTCTTGGCCACATCCTCCGCTCGCATCCGGATATGGTGATACCCGGATTTCAGGTCAATCTTGAAAAATACTGCGGCTTAGTGAAGTCCATCCAGAAGCTTGTCGATAACTGAAATTGGAAATTTGTCTGTCATCGTCTCCTTGTCAATGCTTGGTAATCGACGCAAAATCATCAACACCCATCCTTCTTCGTCACCAGCAAGACTAGGCCCGAGAAAATAACTCCCGCCTGACTCATCTCCGTCACTATTCTCTCGATCTCTCCCTTCTGCACCTGTGGATAGCGGTATGGTCTCACGTTAATCAAAGAGACGCCCTCTCGCAGTGCTACATGCTTATGGTCCCGGGGAGGTGAGAGATCATGAGGTGTCTGAAACACCCCTTCGAATCGAATCAGTACCTGTTGCGCCTGTAATGAGCCTTTTAAAAAACAATTCTTTTAAAGCCTAACATCAAGGCCCATGCAGCCGACCTATTCTCTTTTTTAAAAACCCAAACTCCTTTTTTCTCCCTCTACACCCGTTTGCTTCACCCGCAACGTGACCCGACCCGAGCCCTTATGTTTTCTCGCGCACGGACGAACGAAGCAGCTGATGATATGATTTTCAAACCTAGCTCTAATCTCCCGTGCTGCCGATTTTTTGTGAGGAAATCACCTCCGATCGGGATTCTATCTTACTCTCTTACACATTTTCTCTTCTTCTATTTATACGCAGTAAGTTTTCGGGTTTTCTCATGCGAAAATTGATTCTTCTTCTTCAAAAGTTTCCGATCGAGTTCCAATTTGGGTTTCTCGTTTTCTTGGGAGTTTGGCTTGCCTTCTACGGTGCACGGTAGACTTTATTCGCTCTGAACTTCAATTGTTCCTTTCATGCCTTTTAATTTGTTGAAAGATTAGGGTTTTTGGAATTTGTGAAATAGGAAATAATGATCCAAATTTCTATATGAAGGGGGTTTTCACCGCTCGATAATTATGACATCTTTAGGGCAAGGTGGCAACTTCGCCATAGCCCCGTATTTTTGATTTAGGATTTGGTTTTCTAGGGTTGGCCGCCGAGGGTTTTTCCACCTTAGGGGACTGACCGGCTGTGCTTTCTTGCAGCAGTTTTCAGCCCTTACAGTTGTGTTTTCCTGCAGCTTGTGCTCTTGCGTTCTTTTGTGTTCAGCAGTGTTCTTGTGTTCAGATGTTCTCTTTTCTTCAGTTACGTGGACCGCGATCTTCTCCTGTGTGTACAATATATTGTTGGATGATTAGTTGTGGGCCTTCTGGCAATGTGTTTACTGTAGCACATGGGGCAGATTGATGGAATTCTAATGAGGTTAATTACTTTCCCTATTTTCAGAATTTTGAGGAAATTCCCTCGAGAATGGTAGACCATAGAAATTAATCGTGGATGCCAAATAGTACGAATCCGATCATATGAATGTTTTAATTGCTTCAAGATGTTTTAGTTTCAGTTTTTAAAGGTTCAAAGATTTGTTTGTCTTAGTGATGTTTTGGAGTGTTATGCATATAGTTTCCCTTATCATTGAAATTGGTTTATAGCATTGTTATAGTTAGAAGATAAACCATGTAATTAGAATTGTGCAAATAAATTCATTGTTGTGACATATTGATACCTTGGACATGTTTCTATATACATTACAGTTTTTGGTGTACGATTCTTTTTACATAGTTTAGAAAGTAAAGAACTAGAGAATAACTGAAATAGCTATTGAGATAGATAGAACAGACACATGGGTTTTTGGGAACTCATAATTAAAGATAGAAAGAGTGGCGGAGACCACACTCATTGATGGAATTGTAATGACTTGACTGGGTCCTCTAATGATCTCTAGGACCAATGAAATTTAGGGCACATGAAAGCTTGCCTGTAGATCCCGGGGTGGTTTTTCAGTTCGCTCTTTCCCTTTACTTTGTGAGTATAATAAAAATAAAGTATTTTAGTTAGATAAATACAGTCTGGTGCCTAGTGTTATTGGCTTGTTTAGAATTAGGGTTGCATGTAAAATTATATTTGATGTTTATTGTAAATATCGTCGACTTCATCACCTTTTAAATATTTTTCAACAGGAAGTGAACCATTATACGAGGAGGCTCCAGTGTTTGAGGAGTCTGAAATTTCAGTGAAATGTGCTGATTTTTGAGTCCAGATTAATAAGGAGAGTGTTTATATTTTGTTTAGCTTGCTTTCTTTATTGTTTAAAATGAAAGACTAGTAGTTCCTCTTCAGTTATGCTTGTGTCCTTCGAAGGATGAATAAAAAGATTATTCCATTTATGAAATTTTTTGTTTATTTCTATATTGTTTTCACTGATACATTGCAGAACTTGCACAAATAACGAAAACTGTAATGGTACCCGAAAACGAGGCGTTACAAGTGTGGTCCATGCAGATCCCCGCAAAACCTCGTTAATATTTTAGAGCAAACATGAACTGACATCCTTCTTTTGAATACAGAATGTTGAAAGCATATCACCGTCGTGTACGCACCACTGGGAGCAATCCGACCGTCATCAATGAGAATCTGACAAGGGGACAGGTGGTGGGAGTGAATTTGGGACTGCGAACAATGTCTCCCAGAACATCGCCAACCACATCACTCACAAGAACGTCGACAACCTGCTTAATGACAATGTCGACAACCAGCTTAATGACAACGTCGAGAATGTGAATGACAGCAATGATGACGATAACAACAATGAGCAGCCTGCATCGACAATCTAGATATCGGACTAGACCATGCAAGAAATGATCAGAGCGTTGCAAAGGGAGCCCGAGCACTGGCGGGAAGGAGTACAACAATACCGATCCCTGCGTCCACCAGTTTTCAAAGGAACATAGGGCTCTCTTTCAGCAGAAGAATGGCTGCACTGCACTGCTAACTTGCTCAAAGTGACACGGATCGCGTCAGATTCATGGGTGAACATGACAAAGCTTCAGTTGATTTAAGACGCCATATTGTGGTGGAATTCAGAGGAAGACCACTTGGTACAGCCGCTTACATGGAGCACTTTCTAGGAAAATTTGGCCGACCCATTGGACAGAGCTCAACGTTTCCAAGAAGACTTGAACATCAAGATACATGAACAATTGGTCGGGTTAAAGCTGAAAACCCACACCGAAGTACTCTCTGCAGCTCGAGATTATGAATATGTATAGCAGAAGGCAAATCTAGAACGACAAGCGAATACTTCTCAGAGACGGCCTCTTCCACCCTCTAACTGACAGGCGCCCCGATCAGTACAACATACATCTTCCAAGAGGCCGGCACCACCACATCCACAACAGCCATAACAGCGCGACAGCAGACTGTTTGCCACTACTGCAACAAAACAGGGCACACCAAGTCTGAGTGCCGATATCTTTTGAACCAGTGTCTGATTTGCGGAGCAGATGACCACGTTGCTAGAGACTGCCCCCAGAAGGGACAGAGACCAATAGCTCCAGCGCCGACAGCTGCACCAGCTACCGCTCCAGCAAGGAACACTCAGCGTGGACCTTCATCGCATCGAAAAGGATTTCAGCAAATGCGACCACATGCTCCACTCCCTAAGAGCCAGACCATATGGAGGACGAGGCTATAGGCCATGTCATCACGGGTATGAAATTTACCATTATCTTTCAATTTATTATATTGTATGATGTATACTTAGACATATTTTTCGTGATCGTAGGTATTGTGTTAGTAGTTAGTAAACTTGCCCTTGCGCTTTTTGATTCCGGAGATTCGCATTGTTTTACGGCGTCATGTTTTACCAACCGACATGCTATCCTCATTTCACCTCTCACTTCTAACTGAAACGTCAAGACAGGAGATGGTGTGTTCCAGACGACTAGTGGATATCCAAACTGTCCCGTAGTCATTTGCAGACGAGAGCTCTATGCCGACTTTTTAGTCATTGTTATACCAAGTTTCGATGCCGTATTTGGGATGGATTGGCTAGTGACCTTTCATGCCACAATTGATTGTCGATGCAGGAGAGTAGTGTTTAAGATCCTGAACCACCCGAAATTCAAATTCATCAGTGGGAGCCGATCAGAAGGACCAGTGGAGTACAGAGCCAGAATTATGGATACCATGTTGACTTTTAACCAGAGAGACCGGAGATAGTAAAAGAGTTTCTAGACGTAGCCTTACGGGATTGCCTCCGATCGCGCCACGGAGTTTGCGATCGAGCTAGTGTCAGGAGCTCAACCTTTCTCCAGTAATCCTTACCGTATGGCTCCATTTTAAGTCCGGACTCAGTTGGGCGATCTTTTGCAGAAAGGCTGGATTCGGCCCACGCATCATCATGGAGTGTCCCGATATTATTAGTAAAGAAGAATGGAACTTGTATGATGTGCGTGGACTATATGGAGTTGAATAAAGTGACGGTGAAGAATAAGTACCCACTACCATGCATCGATGACTTATTTGATCAGCTTGAAGTTCGTGAACCTTTTCTAAGCTGGACTTGCAGAGCAGTTATCATCAGCTAAAAGTCAAGCGGGAGGACATTCACAAGGCGACGTTCAACACCAGATACGGACAATACGAATTCTTGGTAATGCCGTTTGGTGTGATCAATGTGCCCGAGGTATTCTTGAACTTAATGAACCAAGTGCTGTACGGGTATCTGGTTAAGTTTGTGGTGGTTTACCTTGATGACATTTTGATATATTTGAAGAGCGAACATCGGTTGTTATGGGATTTGAGGATGGTTCTAGGAACCTTGAGGTGACATCGGTTGTATGCTAAGTATAGCAATTGCACATTCTGGATGAAAATATGGGATTTTTTAGCCATGTAGTATCAGGAGAAGGGATTGCAGTAGATCCAGAGAAGGTAGCTATCGTTTTGAAGTGGCCAGCTTCTAAGACAGTGTACGAGATTCGAATTTTTCTGGGTATGGCTGGTTATTACCGGAGGTTCATTCCGAACTTTTCAAAGATTGTAGAACTCATGACCCGATTGACATTGAAAGATGTGATCTACGTTTAGTCTAAGGCTTGCGACGGGGCGTTTTAGGAGCTGAAGAAGAGATTGACTAATACACCAGTACTTATCATTCCAGACCGGAAATGAGGATTCGAAGTTTTTTATGACGCATCCGGCAAGTGTCCCGGATGTGTACTTCATCAGAATATACATGTGGTAGCTTATACATCGAGACAACTGAAGAAATATGAGCAAAACTACCCCACCCATGACTTGGAATTAGCAGCCGTCATTTTCGCCTTGAAGATTTCGATGCATTTCTTACTCGGTGAGCGTGAATATATTCACGGACCATAAAGGCTTGAAGTACATCTTCGACCAGAAGGACCTTAACATGCGGCAAAGGCAATGGACCGAGTTGATGACAGATTACAATATTGATCTTCAGTACCATCCAGGAAAGGTCAATGTCATACCCGATGCACTAAGTTGACTTCCAGCTGTGCTAACCCTTACGACTCAGTGGAGACTTCAGCTGGAGTTACGGGAGATGAAGATTAATGTTGTACTGTCAGGATTGACTTCCTCAATGATGGATCTTCAGATACAGTCCATCTTGGTAGACAGGATCAAGGCTGCACAGACGGGAGATACTAAGCTACAGAGGATTAGTGAGTTGGTGATGACAGGACATCGACCGGAGTTCACGATACATGCAGATGGGTCTTTAAGATTTGACAATTGACTTTGCGTGCCTTTTGGAGATGTTAAAGAGGAGCTATTGAAGGAAGCTTATAATTCACCCTATTCCATCCATTCGGGTGGTACTAAGATGTATCAGCATATGAAGCAACACTATTGGTGGCATGGAATGAAGAGGAGTGTGTGTTTAGTGTGCCAGCAGGTGAAGGCTGAACACCAACGAGTTGCAGGATTATTATAGCCGCTGCCTATTTCTGAATGGAAATGACAACATATCACGATGGATTTTGTGACTGGCTTACCCCGGAGCAAGAAGCAGAACGACGCTATTTGGGTAATTGTGGATCGATTGACAAAGTCCGCACAATTCATCCCTTTCAGAGTTGGTCAATCTACGGAGTTTCTTACCAAGAGATACATGGAAGAAGTTGTGAGACTGCACAGAGTATCAGTGAGCATAGATTCAGAAATAAATACCCGGTAGACGTCGCATTTTTGGAAGAGCTTACAGAAGAATATTGGCACTCATCTCAAGTTCAGTATCGCTTATCATCTCCAAACAAATGGACAATCGGAGCGTACCATCCAGATTTTTGAGGACATATTACGAGCATGCATGTTGGATTTCAAGAGGTCGTGGGAAGATCACCTTCACATCGTGGAATTCACATACAATAATAGTCATCAGACGAGCATTGGGATGACACCATTTGCTGCCATATATGGAAAGAAGAGCCGGTCGCACTTGAACTGAGACGACCTTGGGGGTCGAGAACTGATGGGACCTAAGATGATAATGGAGGCAGTCGATACAGTGCGGACAATCAGAGTGAAATTGCAATTGGCGCAAGACAGATATAAGCACTGTGTAGATTCGAAGCGAAGGCATCTAGAGTTTCAGCCAGGAGATAATGTTTTTTTGAAGATATCGTTGAATCAGGGATTGATTTGTTTTGGCCGATGAGAAAGCTTAGCCCACGCTACATTGGTCCTTTCGATGTGCTTGAGCGAGTGGAAGAAGTGGCATACAAGATTGCACTACCTCCATCTTGGAAGGAGTATATGATGTGTTCAACATATTTCTGCTACGCAAATATGTGGGAGATCCAGCGCATATGGTGCACCATTCAGAAATAACAGTACATCCAAATCTACGTACGAGCATCAGCCAGTGGAAATTATTGACCGACAACAGAAGAATTTGAAAAAAAGACAGTCAATTTGGTAAATGTGTTAAGGCATCGTAATACGCCAGGCGAGTCTACTTGGGAACGAGAGGAAGAAATAAAGGAGCGTTACCCCTATCTATTTAAGGAGCTGTAATTCTTTTAATTCCGAGGACGGAATTTAGCGTAAGGGGGATGATGTAATGATCCTTTTTTAAAAGCAATTCTTTTTAAAGCCCAACTCCAAGGCCCATGCAGCGGGCCCATTCTCTTTTAACTCGTTTTTCCCTCTCTCTACACCCATTTGCTTCACCCGCAACGTGACCCGACCCGAGCCCTTGTGTTTTCTTTTGCGCAGACGAACGAAGCAGCTGACGATAAGATTTTTGAATCTTAACCCTAATCTCTTTTGCCGCCGACTTTTTGTGAGGAAATCTCCTCCGATCGGGATTCTATCTTACCCTCTTACACATTTTCTCTTCTTCTATTTATATGCAGCAAGTTTTAGGGTTTTTCTTATGCGGAAATTAATTCTTCTTCCTCAAAAGTTTCCGATCGAGTTCTGATTTGGGTTTCTGGTTTCTCTTGGGAGTTTAGCTTGCCTTCTACGGTACACAGTTGATTTTATTCGCTCTGAACTTCAATTATTCCTTTCATGCCTTTTAATATGTTGAAAGATTAGGCTTTTCAGAATTTATGGAATAGAAAATGATTATTCAAATTTCTATTTGAAGGGGGTTTTCTCCTCTTGATAAATATGGCATCTTTAAGGCAAGGTGGCAATTTCGCCACAGCCCCGTATTTTTAATTTAGGATTTGGTTTTCTAGGGTCGGCCGCCGAGGGTTTTCCCACCGTAGGGGACTGACCGGCTGTGCTTTCATGCAGCTGTTTTCAGCCTTGAAAGTTGTGTTTTTCTGCGGCTTGTGCTCTTGTGTTCTTTTGTGTTCGGCTATTCTCTTTTCTTCAGTTACATAGACCGCGATCTTCTACTGTGTGTACAATATATTGTTGAATGATTAGTTGTGGGCCTTTGGGCATGTATTTACTGAAGCACATGGGGCAGATTTGTGAAAATCGAATGAGTTTAATTATTGTCCCTATTTTTAGAATTTTGAGGAAATTCCCTTGAGCATGGCAGACCCTAGAAACTAATCGTGGATACCAAATAGTACGAATATGATCCTATGAATGTTTTAATTGCTTGAAGATGTTTTAGTTTCAGTTTTTAAATGTTAGAAAATTTGTTTGTCTTAGCGATGTTTTGGAGTGTTATGAATAGAGTTTCCCTTATCATAGAAATTGGTTTATAGCATTGTTATAGTTAAAAGATAAACCATGTAATTAGAATTGTGCAAATAAATTCATTGAAATATTGATACATTGGACATGTTGCTATAGACATTACATTTTTTGGTGTACGATTCTTTTTACATAGTTTAGAAAGTAAAGAATTAGAGAATAACTGAAATAGCTATTGAGATAGATACAACAGACACATAAGGTTTTGGGAACTTATAATAACTGAAGGGTGCGATCTCGACAACAGTGGCCCGTGGTGAACTTCTCATCGCATCGAAAACATAACCCATTCGCCTTCTTAGCCTGCATTTCTGCCACCGACATACGTCGAAACTGTCCACTAGGCGGTGCACAACTGCTCTTCTCCCTGCCAGGATGGCCTCCCACAGTCTGGGCTCCCCCTGCCTGGGCTCCCCCGTTGGGGCTTTCTGCCCCCGGATGTGGTTAGCTGTGGAAAGAGTACCCGCCCCACGCTCTCTTGGTACGTCGCTCTGTTGCGAGTCTGTCCTCCATCATCTGAGCTAACTCCATCTCTAACAACACCTTCGGCATCTGCAGGCGAAGCTCAACACAGATGTTTAACTTGAGCCCCTTTACGAAGCTCTCCATCAGTGTTGCCTCCGGAATCCCCTCGCGTGGCCTGAGAGTGCCTCGAACCTCTCCATATAGTCCTTGATCATGCCATCTTGTCGAAGAGCAAGGGGCTGCTAGTGCAAGTCTCCCATTTGGGTGTCTCTAAATCGGTCCAGTATCTTGTCTTTAAACTCCGCCAATGATCGCATCGGTTGCCACTGCTGCCTTCACTGGAATCAGGACAAAGCCTTCGCCTCCACGCAAACACCCGTTGCCTGCAACTTCTCCCACTCCGTGACATGGTTCACTTCAAAGTATCTCTCGGCACAATAGATCCACTTACAAGGATCATCCCCTTCGAACACGGACATCTTCAGCTTCCGGACCTTACTGTTAGGCCCAATCCCCCCAATCCCCCGTTCTGCTCTCCCCTATGCTCTCCTCTAGGCTGTTCAAAGTTGAATTGTTAATAAGAGTTTTGTGGACATCCTCCATCTACCTACAGGCCTCCTCCTGCTCCACTATGTATCCCCAATCTCTGTCAGTCAAATCTGGACCTTCACCATCGCTTGTTACACTCCAAGGTCACCATCACGCTCCTCGTGACCTCCGAAGTGTTCGTCTTCACCCCTCGCCTAACTCCGAGCGCCGGAATCGCCGTCCCAAGGCATGTAAGGGTGCTGTGCTCCAAAGGTTGTGCCACCGTTGTCCTAGAAGGAAACCAAGGGCCAGCGGCTCTGTGGTGCAAGAGAACCGGGGCCTGAGGACCCATGCGGCGTCGCTAGGGGTCCCAAGGCCTTGGCGGCTGCGCTGGGGGGGGGGGCAACGACCCCCCGGCGTGGATGCTGGGCCTCGCTAGGCCTCCAGGAGGCCACATGGGGCTGACGAGGCCCCCCGGCTGTAGGAGGGGGCTCGCGAGGCCCCCACGGCTTTGCTGGGGGTTTGTGAGGCCCCGGCGAGTCTATCAGGGGGTCGTGAGGCCCCCACGGGCTCATGACCCTCCTAGGAGGTTGTTAGGGCCCCGTGATGGTCAGGCAGGGTCGTCTGGGCCCTGCCAGCCCCTGGCGGCTGCGACCGGGGTCGCCGCCCCCAGGTTAGGTTTGGGGGCCGACGACCCTGTTGGCTGCTCCTTGGACGCCAGATTAGCCCCCCACGACATGAAAAGTGGGGCTCAACCCCCCTTCCGACCAGTCACCGCCTCCTCAAGATGGATCGCCTTAAAAGATCGCCTCTTTCCCCTTTCTCTTGCTCAAATATGACCCCTTTGCCATAGATTTGAGAAATTCCTCTCCAAGTTGTTGTCTTTTGATACTTCCCCTTCAATCCGTGGTTGTTGACGGTCATGCGTGAGCTCATTCAACATCGAAACCATTGAGGTGAGTTATTCCTTGAGAGATCCAACGTCATTCTCCACTGACATCTTTTTCTCCTTGAGAAAATCCACATCACCTCCCACTTTTCCTTGTTGCTCCCTTAGGGGTTTCCACTTCTTGCCCCCATTTTTGCTCCAAGGCATCCATCTTCTCCTTCGATCTCGTCCCCACCATGTGGATCTTTGATTTGGTACCAATTGATAGGAAAAACTAGGGGTTTTGAGGAAGAAATTTCAGATTTTTATAAAAGAAGAATTATGCAAGATACAAATGAGATCTTTCGAACGGATCTCATTCTCCAAACCTTCCATCTAAGAGACACGGCTCAATCTCCACTAGATCTAGGGTTCTACTATCTAACTATATGGTTTTCTTTTCAAAATCAACATGAAAATATTAGTTTATCTCCACCAAACATAAGTAGGACAGATCTGTCCTAAATTACAATTACCCCCCTGAAAACCTGAAATTTGCAGAAACACCCCCAAATCTTCCCAAAAATGCCCATAGGCTAGCTTTCCACTCCACGATCCGCCATGGCTGCTGCCTCTGATAGGTAATGATCTCATTAGTTTCACTTTTCACATGTGTAAAGGAATCGTATTTCCATGGAATCTATGTTCCAGTTTCTTTCCTTTTTTTGCTGGTGGGTAAGTGTGTGTATCTCTTACCACTCATGGTTAGGGGTCTATGTCCACTATGTCGCAGTTACCGCCTCCCTAAGTGATTAAACCTGAAATCATCAAGATCTGTTCTGCAAATAGGTTGACCGGATGATGGATTTCATGTTGTCTTGTCTCTTTCATGTATTGTTACGATTCGTTACAGACATCTCCCCCATGTAAGGGAATACTTACTTTTGTTATTTTTATTGTCCTTTTCTCTCAAGTCTAATGGGCATTTCCCAACAAGTGGTAGTAGACTGTATGGGTTCTATGCTACAATATTAAGGGGTATCTCAGGAGGAAATTTTACTACACTATAAAGGCAAAATGTTGCAGTAGCCCTTTTCAAGGATGGTTGCTAATGCCGATTTAATAATATTAAAATATTTTTTAATATATCTTTCTGCTGATTTGATTTTTGGAATGATGCTATTTTTCTGGGCTTCAGAACCTAGAACCACATGGCAGTAAATTGAGAATAGTTGGCCTTTTCTCCTGCAGAGAAAAATTTTGTTGTCTTGTACTTTCTACTTCCTTTCATTTTAATAATACTACTTAAAAATTCCTACATTTTATTTATTAGTTGAGAATTGTAGTGATTCCAAGGAAACTCTGTCTATTTTGCCCAAAACACAGTTGTCCTTACATGCATGATTTCCTTTTCAATTTACAGTGACCGAAGTTGTCTGGGAGGGGGAAAATGCTGATAGCAATACCGACAAAAATATAGCCAAGAGTGATGCCGGGATCAGGTATTTCTGGAATTTGACTACAAAGAAAGTTATGCATTATTTTGCATCTCTCACTCTCATGGATTCTCTTGTTATCTGTGACAAATAAAGGGAAAGAATTTTGTATGAAACGAACTCATTTATGATTATAGAATGCCATATTCTAGGCAAGAAAGATAAATCTTCTTTTCAACTGCAAAAACTGCATGTGAAATAATGCCCACAACAAACTAATTCACGTGATTCATGTATCTTTTTAGTGGATATTCTTTAAAAACTGAAGAATCTGTGAAGCTCCTTTTTCCCCTATGGTAATTAACAGAAATGCACTAATGGTTGCTTTGTTTTACAGACTGTTATGCAGCTGGGTAGGCAAGACGGTGTTGACTTGTGCTGAAAAGCCTTCAATATTGGGAGATGTATGCATTCTTAAATGATCTGTCAGGATTGATTAATTGAAAGTAGCATTATGATTAGAAACTCTTGATAGACATCATTCTAAAAATAACGTCTAGTGAAAAAATTAAATAAGTGGACAGCCAATACCTGGTTTGACTTGGTTATGATGAATATTAGGACTGCAAGTGAGTCTAGTATACCCGAATCTGACCCGCTTTTGACTTTTTGACTTGACCAAATCCGACCCAAAGTGTTAACAATGCAGATATGATTAAATTATGGTTCAAACGGTCAAGCATGGGTCACTCGCAAACCTAGCCCGATGTGAGTCCGTCCTAATCGTAAGCAGCCTGCTTTTATGTGGTTATCCTTGCTGTTTAACCAGACATGTACCAAGATTAATGGACTTGATGGCCACCATATTCATGATATAGGAAAATCTCTGAAGGATTTTTTTTTTGCTCGTTCCAATCGGAGAATGATCTCTGAAGGATGAAAATAGGAATGGTTTCGTGTGCATTCAAAATTTACCCATTTCATGATTGAGAATCACGATTAAGAATATGCCAAAGGATAATAGTGTTCAAAGACAACTGTAGCAAGAAGATAGATTTATTAGATGATATGACTTGGCATTCAGCTGATGTAACTCGAGGCAGTTGAACTAGGAACTGGAACATTCTGAAATAGTTGCCTAGTAATGTATATGTTCATTAGTTGTTGAATTGGGAGTAAAAACTGTCCCGATGAACAAATGGGAAACAGTTAGGTCCAGGTCAGGTATATGCATCATGGCAAAACCTGGCCTGACCCACCTACAGCCGTACTGAGCATACTTCTACCAATTATGTTATTATTATAAAACCATTTTATTAATTATTATTTCATATGCTACATTGATACAAAATTGGAATTTACTGGTTATATTAGGTTCTCCTAAAGATGGTGGCGGCAAGCATTGATGTGTCAATGAATCTACTGTAATATATTACCTTAAAATACTAGTTTGTGTAAATTCAATTAGGGGGTTTTGTCTATTTCCATATATTAGAACTGGGTCTGTGGCAGGTAAATATGTAATGGGTTAAAATAGCAGTTTTTTGTATGCTAATAAGCATGACTATGTACACGACACGGCATGAATAGTGACACGACAATTCATCAACCAGTAAGCTTTAGGGACACAATGACGTGACACTATTATAGTATTATGTATGCATGATTATGTGTGCGCGCATATATTTGTGTGTGAATAATATGACATGTGAGCTAAGATATCATATTATAGCTCGAAAAGTCCACTCCATAATTTTTTAGACGATCGATATCATTCATTTTAATCTTCATGTTTTAAAACCCAAACACACCAAAGATTTAATAGATGCTCTCATTGATCTTGTTGGAAAATTAATGGTTGGAAAATTAATGGTTTTACTGTAATAGAATTTTTCCATCTCAGATCAACGAGAAAAAAAACATTGAGTTTACTAGATCCATAGTGTGTTTGGGTTTTAGGGATTGAGACCAAATTGAATGATGCTTATCATCTAAAAAATGAACTTTTTAGGCCGCCTTATGAGCGCTTAGCTTACATCATACTATGCCCATTTGCCTGTTGTTCTTCTGTTCCGCCCGGGGGGGGGGGGGGGGGGGGGGGGGTGTAAACGGGGTTTATAGTGACATGGTAGATGGTAGCGATAGTGAAGCCTTTTCTAGTTATTGGATTTGTTTTGAGATTAGTGCTAAAAATCAATGCAGTAATCTCAAAGCAAATTCAATGGTGAAAAAGGGCTTCACTGTAGGTATTGCTAGGCCCAGTTTCCCTTATATACATGTTTGTGTATATATATGAGAACAATGGGTCTTGACATGAGAGATATCTCATTTATATGAAGATGTGACACATTAATCACATGGTACAAGGGGTACGCGGGGGTGTACTTTTTGTCCACCATGCAGTTTATGGAGGAGAATGCATCATATCATTATATATGAGAATTGTCTATTATACATCATATGAGGCCAATTATTCTCTCCATTATATATATGATGAGAGTTGGGCTAGATTACTTTCAAAATCACCAATCATACAAATACTTTCAATTTTTTTCAATCATATGCATATCAAATCGAAACCTTACACTGTTAGATGTGATCTATTAACTGTAACTATTTTGAAACAACATTTCAAAGGATTTTGACAAGTTTTCCCCCTTCAAAGTAGTTAAAATTTAATGAATTTTTATATTATTTTAATGTGTTGATTTTTACCCATGTTAGATGAGCAAACCATGACGACATTTTTTGAGATTTTGATTTTTGATAGTTCATTAGTAGGTGACGTCTAACGGTGTGGATTTCTGATTTGAGAGGCATATGATTGAAACCATACATACATATTATATATGCACACATGTATATGAGAATAATATGTATCATGCGACATATGAGAGATCTTTCTCATATATAATTTCTCATATATAATGATGTTGCACATTCTCCTTTACGTAGTATAAGGAGTCACATGGAATGCATTTATTATCCCTTATGTCCTATGTGGATGTGAATACATCATGTCATCGTATATGAGAGAAATCTCCTATGTCATATGATACTCATTATTCTCTATATTCACATATACTCTCCATGTATACAAAAGTTTGGACATGCATTTCTAATAATAAAATAAAATAAATGTGTACAATTTGTCGCACTGTTTTTGAACTTTGCGGATGGGATGGTCTTTGGCTTTAAACTTTCTATGGAGTAGGTTGATATATCCCAGTTCTTATACCTAAACCCAACATAGTTATATTCAAGTTAACATTTTGATGGCATTTTTACTGAAGTATAGTCTTATATATATAAATTAATGTGAATCAACATCTCAAACATGTAATTTGAACTGAGGTTACAAATTAGGCATTCTTGTACCTAACCCAATCCAAAGTGACCACTATTTAAGTGGGGGTTGGACACTTTTTTCTAAGCCAGTTATGGACCGAAAAAACAAAAGTAAATCTACATAAATGAGAAGAGGGATTGGATGCATGATCAGTGGGCTACTTGTGCATACGAAACTGCCGTCCTATTTCACATTATGTCCACTAACTCATTTGTTAGACCTAGATATCTATAGAAGAGTACATGACATATTCTAAACTTTTATTGATATGCTCTGGGAGCCGCTCTTATGAAACACCAGTAGAACATACAACGAGAGGTGGGTGAAGATTGGTTGTTATATCGTGACAGGTTTATGGAGTGATCAATAGATGAGATCTTTTATGAACCTCTAAATGCATTGCATGTTTGGGATCACTTTATTCGATTTCAAGAGTTCAGAGGAATCTGTTAGATCCAGAATAAAGAGGCGGGCCACGAGTAGGCGCGCGCGCAAGGGAGGCCGCCTCATCCTAGGAGTATTTTCGACTCCTCTTTGATTTTTTATAATTGAGTGACAAACTTGTAATTGGAATGAGGGGGTGTTTTATTCTTAAGTCAGGACTAGCTGTCATTTTATTTTTATCTTGATTATCGAATTGTTTTGAGAGAGTTCTTAGGTAGATCTTAGGAAAGTGCAGACGTCCTCGCTTTAGGCATCTTAGGAGGGTGGTTGCCCCTATCAATTGTAGCTAATTTATCATTTGTCTTCTATTTTATCTATAAAGTTCAGATTTTGCCTTCGGATCTATCATTTTGGTATCAGAGAGACTACGATCCATGGCGGCGTCAATAAGGAATAAAGATCGAAGCGAAGCAGATGAGAAGAATCATGGGGAGATTGATGAGGTGAAGAACACCGTGGCGGAGAATAGCGAGTCGATCGTCAAATTAACGACGGCGATGGATCTACTGGCCGTTAAACAAGATAGAATGGAGGAAGCATTCGCTCAGATCGTCTTCCAACTTACGGATCTCAACAGAAAGTTAGGGATCGACGACGCGAACCTTAGTTTTTCAAAAAAGGTCCCACCTTTGGAGAAGAGAAATGAAAAGATGACGACTTTCGACGAAGGGTTGCTTTCCGATGCCGACGAGTACTTCAAAGATGAGGAGAAACCCCGGAAGACGAGGAGAGCGTTGATCCACGATGGGTCGTCGAAGGAAGTCGGCCGCCCACCAGATGAACCCTAGAGGGTTGCTGAACCCCAATGGGGGTGGGGTCACCGCCCTGTCCCAGAGATGGGCTGGCAGGGCTGGCCGAACCCTGTCGGCCATCTGCAGGGTCAACCGACCCTGCCAGGCCCATCGTAAGGGCCGTCGAGCCACCGGCAGCCCCGGCAGGGCCTGTCGGTGGCCGGGCAGACATGGGCGAACCCTTGGCAGCCACCAGGGGTGGTCGTCGAGCACTCTGAGGGCACCAACCGCAGATCCGGATTTCCCGGGGCTTCGCCGCATCGCCAAGGCCATGCGGATCAGTTTTGGGGTCCCCCGAGTTTCCTGGACATGGGCAGGCAGGAGTCTACTACTATGACAACGAAGGGGGTGGCAGAAATCATTATGACGAAGGTAGGAGAGCGTACGAAGGGGACGTTGCGGCTGGTGCTGGGTGGAAAGATAATGGGGACATGCGGGAGGGCCGCGAGGGAACTATGGAGACTGCGGTGGAGGGCCACATGGAGGATATGAGATGCAGACCGAAAGATGACAATATTATCACCAGCACATGTGCGCAGAAGGTAGGCCAGACTAGAGACATTTTGGGGGTGATGGCAAGGTAAGGAAACTGAATATGCCCGTGTTCGACGGGGAGGATCTGCATGCGTGGCTGTTTCGGGCTGAGAGGTATTTCGCTGCTTATCACATGACATAGGCCTTGAAGTTGGAGGCAGCGGCCATATGTATGGAGGGGAGAGCCTTGGGATAGTATCAGTGAAAGGAGAGGAGACATCATTTTCGCAATTGGGAGGAGCTTAAGGATCTCATTTTGGAGAAGTTTCGGGATCTCCACCAGGAAAACATTCACGAGCAGTTATTTGCCCTCAGGCAGGACGGGCCGGTGAGGGATTACATTGAGAAGTTTGAGACCTTGTCGGGGTGAGTGCACTGAGTCACTGATGAGTCACTAGAGGGCACATTCATGAAGGGGCTGCAGCCCATTCTTCGTGATGGGGTTCGGTCATACAAGCCCAAGGGGTTGTCAGAGGTCATGGAGATGGCACATATGGTTGAGGATGCTCAGGCTGAGGAGAGAAGAATTAGGAGTGGGTATGGTGGTCAGGTGCATCGCGGGTCCTCAGCCGTGTCAGGGGGTGAAGGCTATCACATGGACAGATCAGACGAGTGACGAGAAGATTGAGGAGAAGAGCAGTGCACCGCCAGCAGGGGGCAGTTCAGGAGGATGATTGACGCCGAGATGAGGGAGAAGAGGCAGAAAGGACTCTGTTTTAGATGCGATGAGCGATTCACCTCAGGACACCACTGTGGGGTTCGCAAGCTGCAAGTGCTGATAGCTGACAGACGAGGAGGATGACGTGGAGGATGAAGAGGTCGGAGTGGAAGACGACTTCATTCGGAGTAGGACCGCCAGAAACTTCATGCACCACCTTGAGGACAACGTGGATTTTCGGGGGCGGAGTAATGTTAGATCTGGAATAAGGAGGTGGGCCGTGAGCAGGTCGTGCGCAAGGGAAGCCGCCTCACCCTGTGGGCATTTTCGACTCCTTTTTGATTTATTATAATTGAGTGGCAAACTTGTAATTGGAATGAGGGGGGTTTTATTCTTAAGCTAGGGCTAGCCGTCATTTTATTTTTATGCTTGATTATCGAATTGTTTTGAGAGAGTTCTTAGGTAGATCTTAGGAGAGTGCGGACGTCCTCTCTTTAGGCGTCTTGGGAGGGTAGTTGTCCCTATCAATTGTAACCAATTTATCATTTTTCTTCTATTTTATCTATAAAGTTCAGATTTTGCATTCGGATCTATCAGCATCACACATTGGGGAATACATCTCCGAGTGGGTGGATAAGAATTTAGAGAAGATTGGTGTTGAAAATGTGATTCAAAATTTCAAATAGTCATCAATTAACACTCAGCAAACATGCCAGCAAAGGAGTTTATGAAGGTGAAGTGACTGGATCTTTTGGACTAGTTGCACATCTTATACCAGTGGCTTGATGTTGGAGGCCATAAGGAAACCATTCAATTTTAAGGGGCTAATTTTAGACGTAAAAAACGCCCAATACACAGCCATAGTAAGAGCTGCAGATTATATGCGCAAATGAGATTGTGAGGTCTGGGGTGAAAATATTTGCCATTGTATTTCAGACATTGTAAGTCTGCATGATTAAGGGAAAGCTGATATTTATGTTCTCGGATGATGGCTGTCTGCAGTGCAAGCTTACAAAGATGGCCAAATGAAAGTAGGATATGGGGATAGTGATGATGGCAAAAAACGTCTGGTGGCTAGTAGTGAAGATCTTAGTGGTGCTGTGACTTTGTTTTGTTTATTAATGGTTGTTGACAATGATTACTAATCTTTATGGATACATGATATAAGATGAATATTTTGGAGGATGTGAAGAAAAAAAATCATAAATCTGTGCAAGTACAATAAACGTGAGTATAAACCAGTGCTTGATATTATAGAAGAGAAGACAAATAGTAAATAGTATCCCCTTCTGCACATAGCGACTTTCTACTTCAATCCATTCTATTTCTATCTGAGTGATATAATGGCGGAGAATCGAAAGCGGCAGAGGATGGACTTCTTAATGTAATGAACCATTTTTTTCTAGATGTCGACATGCAGATGCAGTTTTTGGACATTAATTGGATGGGTATAGAGACTGTAAGGAATTATCCTTTTTTGGCATATTTTGGTTGAATCAACCAAGAAGTGATTTTTATCTAAGAAGCTTTTTAAAGAATTGGCATGATTGTAATTGGGACTATGAAATAGTTATTTAATGAAATCACAGCTACCTTATAGTATTTGCATGGTGGTGATTGTTCCAGGATGCAGTTGATTGCGGTGGAAGTCCTTACCTTAATTAGCAGCTCCTTTGGATGCGAGAAAAATTAGAGCACATTCGAGGGGATAAAATCGAAACCAACTAAAGTGTTAAAATTTATTTTCTTACTAGTTGATTTAATTTTTAATTGTGAATTCATACAAAAAGAGGAACCGATTGGAACCTGGTACGTTGAAGGATATTGTTTGTGTCAATTTCAATGCCAAGATCAAGTCTAAGAAGAGAAGTGGATCGGATGAAACAAAGCCCATTCTTGGATTTTGGTTGGAGCTAGCTCTGATGATGAAGAGGTGGACCTACGATCAGGCCTTGGAGAATAATGGAGATGATATTAGGTGCAAATAAGGTAGCCTAGAAGCATGGGACTGAAAGGTTCATCATGGTAGGGTGTGA
Source organism: Scilla litardierei (assembly GCA_030789695.1). Lineage (NCBI taxonomy): Eukaryota > Viridiplantae > Streptophyta > Magnoliopsida > Asparagales > Asparagaceae > Scilla > Scilla litardierei. Next base: position 33,989 of record JAULAV010008837.1, read on the forward strand.
TGATGGCTTTTAGTTCAAGAGCTTGACGGTACTTATTTTAAAGGGGAAGATAATCTGTGTGTTTTACCTCTTTGCAATTCTTTGCCACTTCATTACTGCGATATAGAAGGGATTTAAGTAGTAAGCCGTACTGTGTGGTGGGAAAAATAATCAACCATTTGCCCTCTTTCTTATGATGTCATGCATTGGCTTGTACTCAATTTTCATGTTCTTTTACACATCCCTGGTCTTCGAGTTCATGTTTTCCATTCCACTGTATAGCCAATCGAGGGGTTGTAATCATTGTCAACAACCCTCAATAGATGAAAGTAAGGTCCATGGACCTTCAATATTTTTGTTACTGACCGCCAGAAGTTCTCAGTCATTATTATGCTCTCAATCTGGTTCCTCTTAGCCATCTTTGAAAGCTTGCACTTTACCACGCATTGTCTGAGAACATAAATCTCTGCTTCCCATCCTGATTATCCGATTCAGCAATGTTAGGAACGTTGTGGTAAATCTCATCACGGGCTTCACATTCTTGTTTGAATTTGTAATCTGCCGCACGTAGACAAATTCTCATATTGGATGTAGATGCAAACTGTAAGCTCCTTTCTCTTTGAAATTGGCCCTTCAAAATTATACACATTTATTATAGCCTTCAATCTTAAGTCAACGGTATGAACTGCAAAGCTAGTCCAAAATATTCTTGGTCGCTTCATAGTTACAAGCTTCCTTGCTATCATGTTTCCTAAGTGATTGTTGATGACAATCTAAATCACATTTTGAGCACCAGTCTTCGTTAAATTCTTTTCTACCCAATTGAATATACAAGCATTGTGTGATTTCTCATAGTTCACTTTGAAATCAAAGAAAGTGGCTCTCAACATGTGATACAGGAATAGGTTCATAACTGATTTGATCTCTCGGGCACATGAAGAAAGATGTAACTAGCAGTTGCCCACTTCTTGTGCTCTTTCTGGCTTCCTTTCTTCTCTCGTTGGCTCTTCTCAAATGGGGCTTCCACAATATATATAAAGGTCTGTAAGATCTCCTGTACTCTTTTTGTAGCTATGCAGGCGTTAGCAAAGGACTTCATGGACATGACATGAAATAGAATGGCATATTTGTATGACTAGGCTGACCAGTAACATGCATCAAATCTCTATTTCACGGGTGCATATGTAATCCTAGGTTTAGTGTTCTATGTAGCTGCATGGCAGCGCTGGATCACGAATGGCAAAAGCATCCATGGACATGATGAATAGATATTGACCCTTCCACGAGGACGATCACTCATCACTGCTAACATCTTGACCCTTTGGGTATTGTCCTGACTTTCAAATAAAGGAATGCTTTGCCAGTTCGAACTTGATCTTATTCTCCAAAGTAGCAGAGTGTCGATGTAGCTTGTGTTTTTTATTTTTGCCCCTGCATTCAATGCTTCTATGGCCTTCTAAATCTTCTTTTTTCTAGCCTTATGAAAATTCTTTGCATTCTTTAATTTGATCGATTTGCTGCATCATTCTATGGTCTGCAACCTTCACATGCGTGCACATATCTTTCACTCCATAATATTATTGTTGTTCAGATCGACTATCCTGTATCGGCTATCCTGTATTTAACATGGTGGAAGGTGGAAGGTGGAGCTACAACAACCTCCATATCTACTCAACGAAGTCCATGGATATGTGAATCCACATAGTTACAATTAAAAAATCGAAATAATTGATGGGAAAGGGTTTTAGAAAGTTTGATTATTTTTATCTCCCTTATTCTAGATATAAATGAGATAATAAGCATATGTAGTATATGCCTTGCATGTAGGATCACACTTATTGCTTTCGTATTCCTATTCTAATATCACATGACAATTTTTGCAAAGAGACCAAAAATTAAAAATAATTCGCAAAATCAACCTAAAAATAAAATAATTAGCAAAACCGACCTTCTCTAGCCCAGTTAGCACAAAAGCTGGTGACTGGGCACCGATGGCGTGTGGCCCATGGGCCGTACTTCCAAGGTGCGGCCTAGGGCCGCATCTTCGAAGTGCGGCCTCAGGCCGCACTTCTGAAGTGTGGCCACTTGCAAATAAGAAGCAACGGTCGCCCGTTCAGCTGCCATCTTTATCATCAATTTTTTTTTGAAAAAAACGTCGCCGCACCTGTGAAGTCCGGCCAAGATTGTGGGAAGTGGGTGATATTGGCAACGCTACAGGTAATTTCTACACTCAAGCTCTCAAGTATTGACTGGTTTTTATGTTTATTGTACAATCTAGCATGAACAGACTGGTTTTATGTTTATTGTATAATCTAGCATGAACAGACTGGTTTTATGTTTATTGTATAATCTAGCATGAACATTAGGGTTTATGAGCTGATTTCTATAATTGGAAAAATTTGTAGTGATATATGATAATTAATTGTATGTTATAAGGTTTCATAAAATGGAGGAAGCTGGACCCATAACTAATGTGGTCTTGTATGACCAAGCACATCATCGTTCTGCCGATGTAGGGCAAGAGCATGTATTTAGAAATAATTAATAATAAAAGTAATTATGATTGGAAGGAAAATAATTAATATGTGCATTAATTGTTTGCATGGATTGATAGGAGTTATGGATCATGGACAAAAATATACCGCGTGGAGATTAGATGTTCGTGCCAGAGATTATATCGAAGCCAACCGATTTCACATGTGCGAGATTGCATTGGGTACGGTTGTACCATGCATTGCTGACGGCTTTGCTTGAAAGATGGAGGTCAGAGATCAATACATTTCACATGCGTCAGGGAGAGATGACAATCACGCTTCAGGACGTGGCAGTCATCACAGGCCTACCCATTGATGGGAAACCCATGACATTGTAAAATGTGAGATAGCAGATGGGGTGCGTTGTTGGAGCGGCTACTTGGCCAGGATATCACATTAAGAAAGCAACCAAGGTGAAACTTAGTTGGCTACGTGATACATTTAAGCCGTTGCTTGAGGATGCAACAGAGGACATTCAGCATTATGCACAGGCGTATATGCTACATATGATTGGAACATTATTGGTTCCAGATACAAGCACATGATCTATACACCTCCGTTGGTTGACCAACCTAGAAAAGTTTGAGGAGGCCGGCTCATATTCATGGGGAAGTGCGGTGTTTGCACACTTGTACTCTGAGCTCAGCAAGGTGGCATTAAAGCAGACGAAGTCTATATATGCATGCGGACTCTTGCTGCAGGTATAAAATTTTTTCATTAGCAAATAATGATACATCTATTTGTTATATCTATTTGTCTATATATATTTAACATCTTGGTAAAATTCATATTAATAGGCTTGGTCATGGGCGAGAATGTATGTTGGAAGACCAAGGCTTCTCCAGGATGTATTCGATGCCACTGTTCCCTATGGGTTCAGGTGGAATGCGACGAAAACATTCATCGAAACTGCTCATGGGAATCTCGATATGTACATTGACCAGCTTTACATGTTAGAGAGTATACAGGTATGTATATGTAAAATTTTTAAATTCAGGTGAACAATTGATATATAATGTAGTACACTGATATATTTGTGTCATTCATGCCTAATAGGTTAACTGGGAGCCTTATGTAGAGCGACTCGGGTAGATGTCGGCCTTATGTCGCGAACATTCCGAGTTATGACATGCGAGGGTACCCATATTCTGCTGGAAAGCACGGGTGATGCATGCACTAGACCGTGGCATGCGGCAATTTGGTTTAGGTCAACACATCCTAGCTGCACTCCCAGTCTTGTTGGGGAAGACAAGACCATCACAGCCTGCAGGTGTTCCTGTAATCAGGGATCCTCTTGCGCAGTGGATCAATAGAACATATCACATTGTTCATGAGGGGGACGTGGTTTCGGTCAATGCCTATTTGGAGTGGTATTGGGGGATTACCATGAGGTGGATTTTTTCAGAGGCAGCAACCCCAGTTCTCACAAATGCCTCGCGGACCCATCGAGCGTCAACATGTAAGAAGATGTTCAATTTTTTTGTTTTAAAAGTATTTTTTATAACAAATATGATTAGTACTTCAGTTATTTTACATGTTGGAGGATATCTTACATTATACGATATGTCGGACCAAGGACTACAAATACAGGATTCAGGGGTGCTACATCGTATGAGGTCCCATATCGATGAGGTACTACATTGTACACGCCATCTGCCAGAAGGTGTAGATACGAGCGAGCTGAGGCGTTTTTATAGGATGGGCGAGGGCGACGTCGATCCTTTTCAGCAGCAGCATACCGGAGCTTATGACGCTGGTGCTTGGCAGCAGGAGCAGCCCGGAGCATATGACGCCGGCGCTTGGACGAATGATCACCTTCATATCAGATAGAATGAAAGGAATTCCACGAGCACTAGAAGAGGGCTGGCCAGCACATTGTCACCATATGTATTGTTTTCGACATATTATTGCAAATTACAAGTCGAACTGATTCCGAACACGAACACATATCTTGGAGGGAAACTTCTGGATGGCTGGCACTGCATCAGACTTGCTTACATACAATGCCTTTTGTGCCAAAATCAGAGATGAGTCCATTGAAGCAGATCAGTGGATATCTGCAGATTTACATGGGGCAGAAAGCATGTGGGCGATGCTTGCCCATCGTGGAAAACGCTATTGTATCATGACAACAAATTGTTCTGAGAGCTTCAATGGGATGCTCAAAGATGCTAGAGCTCTACCGATACAAGCGTTGATAGGAAGAACATTTTACAGGTTAAATAAATATTTCTACTATCGAAGACTGAGTGGGCAAGGGTGGACGACATATTTTGTACCCACAACAATGGATATTATTGGGAAACGGAGGGAAGAAGCCCGAACATTTATTCTCACAAGGTTTAGTGATTGTGAGTGGCAGGTGGAGGACAACGATGACCTCAGTTATACTGTTAAGTTACATGATGAGAAATGCAGATGTACTTGCAATATTTCTATGCTTCAACACATGCCATGTGCCCATGTGATCGTCGCAACGTCCAGACAAGAATATGGTGCCAACATAGCATATATGCAATTCTGTTCGTCATGGTATATGGTTAGCAGATATCGCCTTGCATAAGATCCTTTATTTCACCCCATACCCGATGCACGGTATTGTAAGGTTTGGGATGGTCTCAAATTACTTTCATCCGACAAAAGAAGACCTCCAGGTCGGCCTCCATCGACACGGATTCGTGGGGCAATGATATTTCCCGTGAAGGAAGCCGACAAAATAGATGTGGCAATTGTCATCACCTCGGGCATTACAAATCACGTTGCCGAATAATCCTCACACAAGCGTATGCTGATTTTGCAATTCGTTTTTGTGTGGATATATATCTATATATTAAAACACAAAGGTTTTTGAATTCTAGGGCTGACTGGGACAAGCTGATGTCATGCTGATGTATAAAGAGGTTGATAGAAGAATGGCTAGGATTTAATCTTGGTAAAGAAAGGGTTGAGATGAGTGTTTGGAAAACCCACCACTTTTTTCCTTTTGTTTTCAAACCCCCCACAATCACTACATTTGCGCAGAATACCACATATTTCACCTTTTTGCTAAAAAACCATCTCATTTCACTTTTTACCCGCACACCATACACACACTTCACACACTTATGCACTTGCTAAATTTTTTTACGCTAATTTGGTGTTCTGACTCAAGAGAGCCTCACCGAATTTATTGTTCTACGCCGAATTTGTTGTTTTGCACAAATTTGACTGTGTAAATAATGTTTGGGAACAAAAATTTCGCTGGTAAAAATCGCGGGCACGGGTTACGACTAGTATATATATAGAGTAGTGCTAGTATATATATATATATGTTCTAATTTATACTTATCATTTAGGTCTTCATCTCAAGGCCGTGGGTCTTCATCTCAAGGCAGCGGCAGATCCCGAACATGATGTAATGGTGGATGTTACTCTACTGAGAATGTTGTGTTATGGCCATGAATGTTGTGTTATGACCATTTTATGTATGTTTGCTATATGTTTTATGTAATTTTGTTGAGTTCGATGTGATATGCAATGTGAAAATACTATGGTTGATGAATTCAATGTTGTTTGCGATATGTGTTATGTAAGCTTGATGAATTCAATGTGCTCTGTGTTTTGTTTTATATGATCTTTTTGATATCGATGTGATGTGTTGTGATATAATATTTGTGATATTTGTGAGACGCTAAGACTGTGAGAAGTATGCGTGTGAGCATTATTTGTGACAATTTTTTATTTATATGCATATGTTGTGATTAATCAGGGGTGGAGTATTGGAGGAGTAGGAGCAGAAGCAACATCATCAGTATTGGAGGAGTAGGAGCAGAAGCAACATCATCAGTAGGAGCAGAAGCAGCAACTGCAGCTGTTGATATTGAGATTCTGTATCAGTGCAAGTTATTGGCCACACTTCACAGGTGCGACCTGAGGCCGCACTTTGAAGATGCGGCCCTAGGCCGCACCTTGGAAGTGCGGCCCATGGGCCACACACCATCGGTGCCCAGTAAGCAGCTTTTGTGCTAACTGGGCAAGAGAAGGTCGGTTTTGCTAATTATTTTATTTTTATGTCGATTTTGCTAATTATTTTTAATTTTTGGCCTCTTTGCAAATTGTCCAATATCAAAAGAGTGAAAATCCCATATTCGCCTATCTATTCGTAAACAATCCATTTTGGTCAATAAAAGCACTACTGGCACCGACTATTGATATAATACGGTATTGATTGTCTGTCAACGGTTTCCGATTAGAAGAAGCATGATTGAGCAGTCTACGGTTTCCGATTAGAAGAAGCATGATTGAGCACTGCTCGACATTTGTACTACGTCAATCTTACCCGGTAAGGCAAACACACAGAAGTAATGAAACGAAGTGGGCACAACCACATCGAAAAAGGCGAGCGGGGAACTACTTCTAATCCATGATGCAAGTCGTTACAGTAGGGAACTTGCATGTTGAGTGTATTAATTACTTTTTCATTCTAACAATTCCCTTCAAGTAGGAGCATACAAGTCATAGAAGCCCAGGATACACGAACCACTAAGTGGGTTGATGAAAAAATCCACCAGTTAATTCATTGTAGATACATGTTTAGCTTCTAAAAAATCTTTTCTTCCATTATCATCTTGTGAATTAGGTAGCAGTCTACCTCAACATGTAAATGTGTCTTGTTCGCTTATAGAACATAAGATTATTTGAAATATGGACCACAGCTATGTTGTCATGATAAAGTCGCATTAGCAATATGACAATGAACTAAAGCTAAATCAACAACTCCTCGACCCTAGTCAGCTCACGTATGCTATCAACTGTAGCTATGAACTCTAACTCTACCCGCGACTAGGACACGTCATTGTTTATTACTCTTCCAGAACACCAAGTTACCACTAATGACATGCAATAACCTATGATAAATCTTTTGTTGATAGGTGATCCTGCCCAATCTACACTCGAGAAGGTAACTACTCGACTTTGTCTATAATTTGAGTATACGAGTCTTTTTCTTGGTGCACCCAAGAAACAAAGAATCCAAAGTACCGCATCGTAATTGCTCGTGTATCGAGTTGAGAAGAACTAATTAGCCATACTTAGTGGATATGTGATGTCAGGTCATGTTACAGTTAGTTCAGCTTCCATATAAGTTGTATCTTTTTGGATTATCAAATGGTTTTAGCTAATCTGGTAACAATTTTGAAATTTGGATCTATAGAGGGTGTTGCTGATTGACACCCTAACAGACCCGTTTCCAATAATATATACAAGATATACTTTTACTGAGACAATCCAATTCATTTTCTGAACTTTCAACTTCTATGCCACTGAAGTATCACAATGGTCTAAGTTCTTTCGTTTGAAAGCACTGATGCAGATATACCTTTAATGCACCAATCCTCACAGCATTATCTTCAGTGACAATAATACATCCATAAATACAATCAGCAAAATCTGTTTTCTCGATGCATTGATGGAAAATTGAGTAGTCCTTCTAAGCATGACATAGTCCAAATTACTAGATGATGAAAGCAAACTCCCAAAGCATACATGTGGAGATTACTTCAGGCCATATAAGGAGCGCTTCAATCGGTACATCTTTAACTCATATTGAGCAACGAACCCAAGTTTTTTCTCCATGTAGACCTTTGCAGTAAGACTGCCATGGAGATGGCGTTCTTGATGTCGAATTGATGCAACGGCCAGTGATTTGTAGCTGTCGATGTCGAATTGATGCAACGGCCAGTGATTTGTAGCTGTCAAAGAGATGAGTCGAATGGAGGCTGCCTTTGCCACGGGAAAAAGTGTTCAGGAAGTTCATACTATTTGCTTGAGAATATTACTTTGCTAGTAACCTTGCTTTCAGTCGAGCAAGTGTGGCCCCATTTGCAGCCAACTGATGTCTTGACATGTGGTAGGGATACAATATCACACGTCTCATTGGTCTCTAATGATTGCATTTCTTCTTTCATAGCTGCTAGCCATCTTGGATGAGTAAGAACTTGTGACAGTCTTACAAACCAGATAAAAGTCAAGTGAGTAGACAAGCTCGACACGGAGGAGAAAGGTATGGAAATAGATGGGAATGGAAGGTAGGAGTACCTTTTCTAAGGGTGATGGGTAGGTCAAAATCAAATTGATCGAAAGATTCATTTGACTCATGATCTACTTGAGTCAGCAGTGATAGGAGTTGGCATTGTAAGAGTATGCTGTGTCTGTCTTACATACGTTTGTATAGGCCTGCTAGGATTGCACATCATACATTGATATGGCAAAAGAGTTTGAACCTGCAGTTGACTCATTTTTGGTGTCAAGATAGTACGAAAAATCATCTATGTTAATTCTGTAGTGGACTCCTCTGTAGGGGAAATAGATGTATCGTGGAAATAAGACATTCAAAAAGGATGATATCTGTTGAAACAATGAATTGTCTTGTTTTTAGACAAAAACACAACTTTTTTGGATTATCGAGCAACCTAAAAATACACTGCAATGATTGAGGATCCAATTTTGATACCGTGATATGAGAATCATGGAGAAAGCAGACACAATCAAAGATTCAAGATGCAAACTGTAACAGTTGCTTATTATGAACTAGTAAAAGTATGGACTATGATGGTCCAAAACGGTGGATGGCATTCTGTTAATCATATAGCATGCAATAAAAACATCTGCCTAAATTTTTTATGGATATTCCTACGTATTAATAGAATGGAGCAACCTTTAATAGATGTCTACTCTTACCTTCGGCTATCACATTTTGTTGTGGTATATTTGGACAGGAAGACAGCTGAATCATTCTAGATTGTTACTTGAATTTAGTAAAAAGAAAAACTAAATTCCTTCTTAGCATTATTAATGCGCAGTGCACAAATATTTTTTCCAAATTGCTACTTGAATTTATTCCAAATTGCAATTTAATGTTCACACAATTTTTTTGAAAAGAGATAACACATCTTATTGCCCCTTGAGTAAAGCCATGTAACAACTAACACGTGAATAGCCATTGATGAAAATTATAAAATGTTTAATACCAGATGTTGATTATACATAATAAGGACCTTATACATCAGAATGCACTAGTTTAAAAGATTTGCTCACTTGTTTATTGACTTGTGACGAGCAAAGCACACAATGCTTATTATGCCGACATGACTCACATTCCAAACTAGAAAGATGATTCAATTTAAGTGCTATTAACTCCTGATCTTGTAGAGAATTATGTCCCAACCGAATGTCGATTGGTGACATGTACCGGAGTTTCTACAACTCATTTAGATCATACAACCCTCCTGATTCACACCCAATACCAATCCTCTGCATAGGAAAGAATGTCACAGAACAATTGAAGGCTCTAGTCAATTTGCTAGCAGATAACATGCCCTTTCTATACTAACTAGGCTCCCATGCCCAACTCTGTCAAAGCTTCCGCAGTTCGAATCGTAGAGATGGGTCCATTAGCTAATGTAATACTAGGCAATGAAAAGATTGACTTAAGCTTAGAGAGGATTCATGGTTCCCAATTATGTGATCGGTAGTTTCTGAATTATTTATCTAGGTTCTAGATATTGAAGAAGAAAGGTAGACAATTTCAGGTTCTAGATATTGAAGAAGAAAGGTAGATAGTGGAGTTATCTGACTTGGCTAGTGTGACAATTGGTACCGAGGATAATGACATCAATGAAGTCTGAAACTATTGAACTGTCATCCACCAATCACACTCCTCGCGATATGTAGGTACATCAGTTGTTTTTGAAATTGATTCCTTAGGCATAGAAGCAAAGTGAGGAGATGATTGTAGAAGCTGTAACTCTCAAAATGTGGCCACCGTGTGACCCATTTTTGGAATGATAGCAAAATTTTAGATCCACATCTCTTCCATACTAACCATGCTCTCACATCCTGCTCCAATATGGCTTTAACGGTCCGCTCTATGCTCCTGTAGCACACTCTAGTGGGGCCTTCATAACCCCTTCTGTCTTATCCTCTGGCATGATCCAAAGTAGGTAAAGTATCATGATCCCTTTTTATCCATTGCAACTCCTTCAATCCAGTAGCGGAGTAGCGAGGAACCATCAGGAAAGATCCATCGAAAGTATGCTAAAAATCTTAGATGGAGAGTTGATTGTTAAGGTTCCAATTGTTGTGGGTTGTGCAGATGCATACTCGGACATTAAGGTTCTTAAAACCCCGACTACGAAGATATGCTCCTGCTTGTTCATTTTCTATGCATTTGTGTTGATTGTGTATCTTTATCTCATCACAAAATCATTTATAATCCACATAGAATTAAGACATGAACCGTTCATCTTTCGTGTTGTGTTCCTAAACAGCTCATGTATCACCTCGTAGGCTCATTTAGATTATTTGATTTTAAATAGGGTTCTGTTAAGCATTCCGACAACTGCTTGACCGTCTTAATGTGTAACATCATATCCAGTACACATAGCTCTATCAGCATCTAGCAGTAGAGTTCTACATTATCTCTGTTCCATTTGTTTGTCTTTGGATTTGGGGGTTATAATAGCTTTTTCACTATTGATGATGTGATTGTCCATTAGTATGTCATTGTAAGAAATTAGTGTCTTCCACCTTTTGGTTCATGATCTTTATAAAAATAAACTAAACAACCGGTTTTATGTTGAATTTCGACTCGTCAGCCATACTAGTAGTAGTAGACCATCATATCCCTAGAACATAGTTTCCAACCTATGATTCTATCTTGTGATCACCCTCACATAAAATCCATCACGATCCTCCCTTGAGTCAAACACACCAACCAAACATCCTCCCTTGGGATCTAGTAATACATCTCATACAAAAAATAACACAAGGAATGAAAAAAAGAAATAAGTTTTTTTTTTGCTTTAAATCAGATTTGAGAACAATTGAGATCTGACTGTCTACAGTAACATTTTTTGCTATTGTTTCAGATCAGATATGAGAACAATTTAGATCTGACCTGCTACAATAATTTTTTTTGCTTTCAATTATGAGTTAAAAGCTCAAATCTGAAAAAGAGAACAAAATGAAGAAGGTGGATTAAGGCAAAGGCATAACAACGATGTCAAATACGGATTGTGACATGGATGGTGATGGGAAGATGAAACTTGAAGAGGTAGGGAATTAGAAAAAAGACAAGGGATAAATTTTCTTTTATTATTTCTTTGAAAAATGAATGTTTTTTGTGAGGATTATATCTCCGATACTGTTAGGATTAAAATGCGGCGGCCCACTAGTGGCACATCTGTAATTTTTGGTCATCACGGGCAAAACTATAATTCTGAGAGTCCAGGGGGTAGATCTGTAAATTTAGGCAGAAACCCCAGGTTATGGATATTTTAGTAAATTTGGAGTGTCAGCTCATTAGGAGAGTTTAGTAGAAATAAGTGGGGAGAGTTTGGAGTGTCAGCTCATTAGGAGTGTCAGCTCTGATACCAATTTGATACGATCCGGTTGATCGTATACTCAAATCAGCGTTTAAAAGTGGAAAAATATGAAAAAGAGGAATTTTTATAGAAAATTTCAGCGAAGAACAATAGATAAATTTGGCCTCTTTCGGGACGAAGCCCTATCTCCTAGCTTTGGATGAACGGACCAAAGCCTAAGCACCTTCACAATTGACACCTAATTCTTCACAATTAGGCATATCCTAACCCTAGCCCACACCCTCACTTATATAATGTTTAGGCGTGGTGCGTACAGCAAAACTAGCAAAACTTATTGTGCATAAAGAAATTTCGCCCAAATAGTCGGTGCGCATAGTAATTACTCTTTCGGCCTCCTCTCGTACGTAATGATCGCATCATTACTCCGCCCCTAAAAGAGCCACCTTGTCCTCAAGGTGGTGCATGAAGTCGCGGAACCCTACTCCAAGTGCGCGCAAGCCTCCTCCTGGATCAAAAGGATGAAAATGATCTCCACCGTTTTCACTTCCGTTCTGAAGAA
>JAULAV010008838.1:0-11455 GCA_030789695.1 Scilla litardierei
GTTCATCGGTGGATCCCATCAAGGCACGAGCCGGGCATGGTCACGAGCCTTGGTTGGATCCACCGATTTCCCTATTCAAATCCCAAGGATACTCCTTAAGCTCATCAATTCCACAGACCGTGGGCATGATCTCAGTACAAGTTATCCTAGGGATTCAGAATGATCGACAGAAATACTCCCATTTATTCCCAATTCTACCTAGAGATCCAGATCTACATCTCCGTCCTAAAATCTTAGGGCTAACCCATCAACCCTAGAGGAGACTACTCACACATAGTGATTTTGACGAGTAAAAATACGATTTTTATCGAGGAAAACATTACAGCAAATTAATCGAATAAGAATTAAATAACTTACGTACCGAAGGCGAAGAAAAACGATGACCAAGAATAATCCAAATAGATCCCAAAGATTCCAGAACACAAGAGCAATAGATCTTCCAAAAAGAATTCAATAATCAAAAGGAAATACGTTTAGATCTACAAAAATGTTTTTCTCATCTCCTCATCTCTCCCAAACGTAATTCAAATTACAAAAGAAATGAACTCCCCCAATCGTGTTCCTTAGATCCGCACTTCACTCAGCTGGGCGCATCAGACAGCCACAAAAATTTCCAAAAATGGCCTTCATTGTCGTCGACTGAGTCAGTGACTCAGTCGAGCAGAGGCTTGCTCGGTCGGGCTGCTCGATCGATCAGCCCTCCTGCTCGGTCGAGCACATCAGTGAGTAGGGCTTCTCCAAAAAGTATCACTCTGTCTGCTCGGCCCGAGACAGCCATGCTCGGTCGAGCAGCCAACTGACTCGGTGGCCATGAGCCCTGCTCGGCTCGAGTAAGATGTTGATTGAGCTTCAGAAATAGGAGCTGCTTGACCGAGTCACCATACTGCTCGGTCGAGCAGCATGCGTATCAGCCTTCAACCTGCTTCATGCATCAGCTCGACCGAGCAGGTGCTCTACTCGGTCGAGTCGCCTGGGAAATTCTGAGTTTCTTCTTGCAGCTTCTCCTACACTCCTGGCAATCTCCTCTACTCCTCTCATAGGCCTCCAAAACTCGACGAACTCCTGTAGAGCTACACCAACGGGCTCCAGGGTATGTCGGATGTGTCCATATCCAAGATGGGTCCCGAATCACTCCAAAATCCCTGAAAATCCACAAAACTCTACGAAACTCGAATATGGCGTTAGAATTGCAATATCGTAGGAAAATACGGGATTTGAATGCAAATATGATATGAATTGCAATGGAATGCTGCTATGAAAAGATGGAAAATATGGACACATCACTTCACAAGTGATATACAACCTATCAAATCGAAGAGATATGAACGGTGAACACAGAGAAACAAACGACGCTCAATTTTGACTTCGTTTGACCCCCCCCCTCGAACAATAGCTCAAAGTCGGGTAAAAACCACAAACTGGCTAAAAACGTAGCCGTCATTGGGGAATTAGGGTTTATACAAATTGGGCCCTCCCATGGGTCCCACACGCGGGTCTGAGCACGCCCAACAGGGCAGCCCACCCGCATGGGTGGGTCGGGCGCTCGCTTTGGCACACCCAGTCCGCCTGGGCGGGCGGGCAGGCGGGGCGCCTACTGGAGTGGGCCCAGCCCAGCCAGCTGGCGGGCGGGCTTGACCCGCCTACCTGCAGGCGGGCTTGACCCGCCAGCCCAGGCTGGGCGGGCTAGGCCAGAACTTGGCAAAAGCCCAGTTCTGGCCTTTTGAGCCATATCTTGAGCATTTAAGCTCTGTTTATGCCCATTTTAGATCCGTTTGAAAACATGTTTTGAATGGGACTATCCCAAAAACCTATGTAACCTTTTCTATACTTTTGTTATTTAAAATATTCCCGTAAATATTTTACGATTTATTTTGAACCCTTTTGCGTCATGTGTAATAATCACACATAGCATTATTCTAATGCTTATATCGTACACATTTTACGACAATATTAATATTCATTTAATAAAGACTTAATGTCACAATCTCTTTGTGACTAAATAATTCCCGTGCACCCGAGTGCACTCCTCCTGCATTCTTCCTATTACTAAGACGCAAACCATACTCAATGTGAGACTGTACAGCCTGACCCTACTACAGGTTGGGGCTTGAAACCCCTAGACACCAATGACCAAGAGTAGCAAGTGTCGTCCCTGTTTCAGCATCATAATTATGTGATTGACCCATTGACAAAAGTGTCGTTGGGATCACTCTTACTGTGACCGTGTTGAATACCGCAGTTTTAGTCCCTTCGTCAAAACTATGTCACTGCTTAGCCTATGATATGGTAAACTGTCAACCCCACTAGCTAGCACTGGTCAGTATGCTCCTGTCTTTGATATATTCATGTTACAACATACCCTAGCCGAGGTTTAGTACAAAGAACTGTACTGAGCCTGTGACACTAACTTCCCATGAACGAAAGAGACGAATCCTTTCTAGATCAATATTTACCAAGTACGCTTCAAGTGTCACCTAACCTAAGACCTTTCAACGAGTGAAGACTCGAGGCTAGATCATAGATCTAAGTGACACCATTCACGCACAGGTTGTACAATGATCTCAAGTTTTAAGGACCAACTTGCCTATTATCACTAGAGAATTATCAATAATTGTATAGTTAATGTTAACCATTTGATAACTCTTTATTGGGTCGTTCAGTGGACTCATTCTCTAATGAGCACCTGTGTCTTGTCTCCGACTTTGCCAGGTCGAATGATTATGAGATCATCATCACCATTCGGTTTAAGATAAAGACACAATGGTTTGTCCGATGTGTCATATCCTATTCTCGACACATCTATAACAATGACCGTTTTAAGACTTAAGTTCCTATTAGTCATTCACTTTGCATAATTGAGATCTCCATCTAAATATGTGTATGACCTTACTATTAAGTCTAAGGAAATTATCTAAATATTTAAAACCATTTTATTCATACTAGGATAATTCGTACCATTTAAAATCGAACAAGATGTTATCTCGATAAATTGCCTTGAGTGCACATATCTTCCTACACTACCTCCCTCATGAAATCCGTTGCTACTGTCAGCGCAGTATATGGGTGTCAAATAGCCACAAAATGAGCATAATTTCTAAGGCTGTCAACCACAACAAGTATCACCGAATGTCCCCCAGATTTTGGCAGCCCTTCGATGAAATCCATGGTACTCTCCTCTCAAACCATGTCCGGCAGAGAAAGTGGTTGTATTAAACCTGCCGGAGCCATCGCCAAGTATTTGTGACGCTGACAGACTTCACAATTGACCACAATCTGGGCTACATCTCTCCTCATTCATGTTCAGAAAAGCCCTAGGAGCTACAAACAGGGCGGGGCTGGTCAGATTTGACCCGACCCGGATAGGGGTAAAGCCTAACCCACCCCGGATTGAATTCGAGTCGGGTTCGGATGACCCGTAAAATACCAGGGTTGGGTTCGGGTTAACTTGTCGGGTTAAGATTTGAATTACACGCAACTGCTCCTTTTCGATGTCCTTCTATTTATTAAGAGCCACCAGCAATTTATTAAGTGTTGCATAATTTCCAGCAGCTCGTTGCTTAAACCGCAATGATGACAGCATAGATGTATAATTAACTTAACCATTTTATTAACGAAAGTAATAAAATTAATTAAAAAGTTGTAGGTATATGAAATTGAATCCAAGACCACTTAAAGAAGAGGACAACAATTCAAACCATACAAGCACAACTCCCCTTACAACTGTATGTTGAAGTTATTATATAAATTTTATATATAGAGAGAAAGTAAACCGGGTTGAATTTGGGTCATCCAGGTTGACAGAAGAAACCCATATCTGACCAGGATTTTATCCGGTTTGGGTCAGGTCAACCCGGATCCTACCTGACCCGGATTGGCCCCTACCCATACCCGGTTAAAAAGGCTGGGTTCGGGTCGGGTCGGGTCCGGTCGGGTCGGGTCGGGTCGGGCTCGTTTTACCACCCCTAAATAAAGCTCTCTGGCTATCCTCCGATAGGTCTGCTGTACCCCTAAATAACCCCCAATGACACTGCTATGGAACTCTTGGAAAATCAAGGGAATATGTATAGAGGTCTGTGGTAATACCAGCCGCCAATGGTATAACAGTATCTGCCCCTCCAAAGAATATACCATGGTGCTCATTAGATCCATGAAGCAATGCCACCAGTATATGAGCAAATCCCTTATCAACCTCAATCTCCCTCAATATGGGCTTCCAGTCCAGCATCACATGAAGTGATAAAGCTGCCAATTGTAACCCTTCCTCTCGATGAGATAGAGCATCTACCACCTTGTTCTCCAGCCCATGTCTGTACTAGATCTCAAAATTATACCCAATAATTTGTTCAGCCACCTCTGGTGCTCATCTATAACCATCCTTTACTCCAACAAATATTTGAGGCTCTGATGGTCAGTGCACAGAATAAAATTTCTACCAAGCAAGTAGGGCCTCCACTTCTACACTTCTAGGATGATGGCCATCAACTCTCGCTCGTACACCGATTAGAGCCATGCCCATGTTGTCAAAACTTGACTTAAATATGCCACCGGCCTCTGGTCATGCATCAACACAACAACTTACCAGTATCCAGAGGCATCCGTCTCCACCACAAAAGGCTGCAAAAATCCTAAAGGGTGATCACTGGTGTTGTAGACATGGCCCGCTTCATGGCATCAAAAGCACTAGTCGCCTCCTCTCCCCACTAGAAGATGTCTGTCTTGAGCTGCTCTGTAAGAGGCCAGGCAATGGTGTTGTATCCACTGACAAACTTCCTGTCGTAACATGTCAGCCCGAAAAACCCTCGCAAAGCATGCATGGCAATCGATATTGGCCAGTCCAACATAGCTGCAATCTTTGATCAATCATCTGCCACCCCCTCTGTAGAAACAGCATGTCCCAGATATTCCACCCTCGTCTGCGTGAAAAGGCACATATTCTTGTTAGCATATAGCTGGTGGTCATGTAGATCCTGTAAGACTATCCCCAAGCATCCCAAGTGCTCCTCCATGGATCGGCTATAGATCAGAATGTCGTCAAAAAAACACCAAGATGAACCTCCTCAAGTACGGCCGGAAGACCTTATTCATCAGGGCCTGAAAAGTGGCTGATGCATTAGTCAAGCCGAATGGCATGACTAAGAACTCATAGTGCCACTTATGTGTCCTGAAATCTGTCTTGGGTACAGTTGTAGCTCGCATCCTGATTTGATGATAACCTGACTTCAATCGATCTTAGAGTAGACCGCTGCTCCATGTTACTTATCTAGAAGCTCATCAATCATCGGTATGGGAAATTTATCCGGTATGGTCTCCTGGTTTAGAGCTATATAATCTATACAGAATCTCAAGTTGATATAATTCTTCTTCACCATCAATACCGGAATAAAGAAAGGACTTACACTAGGCTGTATCTTACCGGCCTGTATCATCTCCCTCACCATCTTCTTGATCTCATCTTTTAGTACTGAGGGCATGGACATCATATTGATAGGTGAGACTCCCTCTCGCAGGACAATGGTGTGGGAGCGGAAGGCCACAATGCGTCTGAAACACCCCTCGAAATGGATCAAAACCTGCTTATCTCAGTGGGGATATCTTGCTTAGTCTCCATGTCCTCAACTTCCAAACCTTGCAGCTCAACTAGAAAGCCTCCTCCATCTATTTGGATGACTTTGCCATGGTCTTTAGAGAAACCATAAACCAACACAAAACTCGGATCGCCTTGGAGAGTGACGTCCTTTCCCCTTCCTAATACTCCATCCTTAGCAGCTTCCAGTCGATTCTGGTGTCTCTCAAGGACTGTAGCCACATCATGCTCAAAATAATATCCGTGCTCCCCATTTCCAATGGTAGGAAGTCATCTACAATCTGTACACCCTGGAGAATTAACACAAGCCCCCGACACACCCCTCTGCTATGCTCAACATTTCTTGTCCCCATCATAACTCCAAAGCTCCCAGTGTCACTGAGCTATAGCCCCTGCTGGTCCACCACTCGATTAGAAATGAAATTGTGGGTGGTCCCACTATCAATCAAGACCGTGACGTACTGCTCTGCTATCCTCCCAACCAACTGTTGGTGATTACAGCAATACCCTTAGGTTGGTTTTGATGATTAAGCAAATAATTAGTGTTACTAATTGTGTTTTAAGTTGACTTGTGATTGTAGATTCTTAAAGTCAACAATGGTCAAACTTAGAGCTTATGAAGATTAGTGTTTTGAGTTGATGAATGTATATTATGAGTTGATACATGTATGGCTGTAAGCTGGTATGCTTACACCTGAATATGGATGAATATAGATTCATATGATTATCTACGTGTATTGGTATTGATATGTGAATCTTGTGTGCTGATACACCTGTAAATGTTGGATGGATATTAAGGGACATATATGATTGTATGACTGGATATATAGGTGCATATGTTTATGTGTTAATGAATGGTAGCCTATGAGTAATGTGTATCATGGGATTCTGTAATTGATTGATCTCTAGGCCGTCTATAGATACGGCGTGATGTTTGTATTTGTGTAATGTAGTAAATAGGTACATAGATATGGTGTGTTGTTTGTATGGATCCTTGTGTCACACTCAGGTATGAGTGGGCATGACTTCTGCGTATTAGAGTAGTGTTTTGATATATGTACATATGTAAGATGTAACGGTTGCATGTCTAAACTGTAAGCGGGTGCGCTTACAACCGTGTTTGAATAGATATAGTGAGTCTGGATGTATTGATGTTAAGGTGCAAGCCTTTATGTATGCCATGTGTGCGTGTGTTTGAAAGTGTGTATGGTAACATATGTGGTTGTATTTCTCAGGATAACAGCGCATGTGTGTATATTTGAAATATTATACTTGTGTGTATTTGAACTAGTATAAGTGTTGGTATAAGAATGTGCTTTATCTATGTGATGGGGTAGAGTAACCCTATATATCTATTTCCCCTGAGTCATGTCCTAAGTTGAAAAGTTTGAGGACGAACTTTATTTTAAGGTGGGTAGATTGTAATGCCCGTATGTGTAAACTACTGTTTGTGTGTGTGCATATGGTAATTTTGTTGTGTGGATAGTCATTTCCTGCATGTATGGCTATCAAGTGACTATGATATGCTTTGGATATATAGGTGAATACGTGTGGTTGGATAGTAAATTGATATTTTTGTTAGCGTGCTATTAGTGTCTATTAGCCGGATGAGCAATTTTAGTTGGTAAGTGTGTATAGTAAAATGGTATGTTTATGATACTTGGTGATACTGAGTTAGTTATTACTGAATGATATTAATATTTTTGATGTTGATTATTATTCTTGGTGATCTTGTTATTAGAAGTGGTATTAGTATTTTTGTCCTTGGTGATGTTGCTTAATATTTCACTACTATTGTGACGGCCTTAGTTAATATTGGTAGCTAGAGTTGGGCTTGAATTATTGTTAGTTAATGTTGGTTGTGTTTTAACATTAACTAATAACCCCTCCCGGTTTGTTGCTGGCCGAGCTCCCCCATGGTGGCCAGGTTGAAATCTTTCAAGCAACGGAGAAAAAAAAGAGAAGAAAGAAGAGGAAGAAGAGAAGAAGTAAAGCCTAACCCATCCTCTCCTTCTACCATTCATCTTCTCCAATTTCTCTCCTCCCCCATG
This sequence comes from Scilla litardierei, assembly GCA_030789695.1. NCBI lineage: Eukaryota > Viridiplantae > Streptophyta > Magnoliopsida > Asparagales > Asparagaceae > Scilla > Scilla litardierei. The sequence goes on from JAULAV010008838.1 coordinate 7,636, forward strand.
GCCGAAAATCCCCCCTTGCCTGGCCGAATTTGGTGCTGCCGAAATTTCCAACCAAAAGAATGGGAAATGAGAAAGAGGAGGTGGGATCTTGAGGAGATTTGGGATCCATGGGGTTTGATGTGGATGCTAGGGCTTGGAGTTGAAGTTGGATTCTTGGTGGAGCTCTCAAGAAATTAATGGAGAGATTTGACTCTCCTTTGAGGTAGGAACTCCTCTCCATTTAGATTGTTAATCAAATTTCATCCAAGCTTGTAAGTATTCCTTTTATGAGATGAAGTAAATCAACATGCTATCAAATGACAACTTGCTAATTGCTTTACATTGCTCCATGTTGTCTATGTTGTTATGTGGTTTCAAATTGATATTGGCTTCATATAGATTGTGTTGTTTCACTTGAATTAGTGGGTTTGTCATTAGGCCCACCATGTGTTTGTTGAATGCTTGCATGAAGTCAAGAAGGGAATTAGAGAGAAATGCTTGCACATTTGGGCTATGGGAACAATGTAGTGGTAGTAGGTTCATATGGGTGGAAGTGGGAAAGGTGGAAGTGGTAATGACACAAACCCAATAAGCTAAGCATGAACCAAATTGTAGAGGCTAGTTTTATTTACAAGTATCATTTCCCTTCATGCTATGAAGAATATTCAAAAGAGTTGATTGGGTTATGTTGCTAAGAGTTGGCAAGTGTGAGCCAAGAGAATTGATTTAAGTTGTTCTTTTACTATTGGTTTATATGGTTCAATTGAACTCAATTGCCATGATTAGACTTCGAGTTGTTCTCGAATGCTTGTTTCACTAACTTTGTGTAATTAACATTGTATGATGTGTTGGGTCAATTGTTGCTTCAATATCCAATTTTCATGTTGTTGGATTAATTGAAATTATGTGATGATTTTGCTTTAATACCCAATTTCCATGCGGTTGCTTTTATACCCAATAGTATGAGGTGTTGGATTAATTGTAATTAAAAGATGTCCAAAATTATATTTAATTGAATAATTGAATTGCTATTTGAGTTCCATTTTCATTGATTAAGTTGAATTGTTCTCATTTTTTTAAGGTTGGAAACTTAATTGTTCAAAATTTCCTTGTATAACGAAGTGTTGGAAGATTAATTATTTCAAACCCTCTTGAAATGTTGGAAGCTTAATTTTCATTTGCTTCAATAGACAAGTAAATTGCCCTTATGTTGGAAGTTGGAGGCTTTATCATTCAATTTGCCGTGTTTTATAATTCATACGAAAATGCTCTCTATTGGAAAGTTGGAAGCTTATTTGTTAGAAATTTTCCTTGTATGGAAGGAAGTGGGCAATATATGAAATGAAATGAGAGGGGAAATTGGCGGTGTGTTGTTGGATACACGTGGAATGTGGAATGAGGTGTTTTGATGTTATTAGGACACGAACGGTGGAGTGCACGGGCATAGACAAAGTTGCCACGGTAGGAGGTGGGAGGAGTCGCTGTGGGCAACCTCTTGATACCATTAGGTGGCTCCATGTGATAATGGAGTAGTCACGATACACTTACACGCCAGCTCATTCATGGGATCCCATTGCATCGCATTGCATCGCATTGTTGTGTTTCATGCGCACCATGGCATCATTGAGCATTACATGTGATTTGTGGTTATGTATGTGTGATTGTTACTTATAAGAATGGATGTTGCCATGGTTGCATTAGGTGCTTGAAATGGGTATAAGTTGGAAACTGTGGTTTTTGGTGGTTGCTAGTATTTGGATTCGGGTTGATGTTGTGTTTCTCTTGTGAATTACAATTGGTACTATTGTGGTTGTGGTTGTTGTGTTGTTGTTAGGGGTAATGTGAATGCTATTAAAGTTAGTATTTTTAGGGTTGCTGTTGTTGGTGTCATGGTCATTATTGTTGTTTCCTTGATTGGATCTTTAACTAGTTTAGTAAGTTAGAAATGGTTGGGCTTGCTAATACATGTGTGTATGTAGCTCACTCGTAGTTGCTATAGGATTCCTACTTGTGTTTTTAAATGCTAATTTGGGGTTGTTATAGATTAGTAGCATTGCTAGAATAAGTTGGTGTTTTGAATGTCATCTCCTACGTAAATTGCTAAAGATTGCATTTTAGGACAATCTCTTGTAGTTTAATTAGGTTGTAACTTTAAGGAATACCATTGAGTCATACCTTAAAAGCTTCATCTTTGAGAATGCTATAAGTAAGGTTGCAAATTTTAGGTTGGTATATTAAAAGAATGTTGAACACTTGATTTGCTCATCCAAGTTGCCATTTGTCATTATATTGAGATTAAGGATAGAGCTCTCCCTAACCAAGCTAGGCTTTAAACTAAGATTAGTTACTAGAGAAAGCCAAGATCCAATTCTTCTTCATTAAAGACCATGCAAAGATACTAATGTTGCTAATGCTTGCATCAATATTCACTCCCTTAAGTGATGCCTTGATTGATTCAATTTAAACTTACGCCACTTGGTCGTATTTATGAGATTACATCATTGATAGTCAAATGTTGGCTTATGGAGATTGTTGACTTTTAAAGAACACGTGTCTAGCTTACATGTAATTGGTTGGTTGCATTTTATGGGATTCCAATCTTAAAGTGAACATTGGTTGCCTTATAAAATTGGGTTGAGTTAGTCACCTTTAAATTAAACCAAAGTTGTATTAATCCGAGGAAATGCTTAAGGCAAGTTGTATCGTAAAAGGTTAACTTGTTGTATTTCCCTCCCCTAATACCATGTGAATGCTTACGCTATTAATGCAACATGTCATTATGTAGCAAGTTACTTTATAGTTGCCACTACAATTTTGCTTATAGTTTATCTCTATGTCATTTCGTAAGTGCCATGTAAAACCACTCTTTGTTGCTTTATGTTGCCTCATGTTTCATTCTATAACATTATGTTATGCCACTTGTTGTATGTTGTATTAAATAATATGTCATCTCGTATTCGCATTTGTCATTGAATAATACACAATTTGGCTATTCCCCTCCTTGAAGCTTTATGTTTAGTCTCATGTTCTCATTCCATAATGTTATGATATGCCACTTAGTGTTACTTGCTTCCCTCCATTGAAAATGTTACATGGTAGTCACTTTCATGTATTGAATAATAATCTATATGGAGATGGGTATTCCTACTGGGTCACGCGATGACGTGCCCCGTTGATATTTTTCAGGTGTTGGATCTTGGAGTCAGAGGCCCGCGAGCCCAGTTAGTTGGATTTGAGAGTGGGGGTGAATGTGAGAGAGATTTGGAGTGTGTTATTGTACTTGGGTGAGTTTGGGTTATGCATTGTACATGGGATTTGTAATTGATATTGTAATTGAATAGCTTATATGTATGTTATACTGGTGTTTTGAGTTGGTGGCTCTTTTATGTTTCTCTGATGTCTGGAATGCTACATGCACTATCCCAGAAGTGCGCAGTGGGCCTGCTTGAGTTTTGAAAGTTTGTACTTCTCCTCCGTAGCACCCGCCTTTTCGGGAATACCTGATACGGATTCGTACTTATCGGGTATCCCGGGGAGCGAGGTGTTACAAGTAGCCCTCTAGGTCTCTGGATGCGTAACTACGCATATACACTTGGTTTGAGTCCCTTCATGAAACACAATTCTACATGGACTCCTCTGGTAGCTCCCAAACTCGGCCTGATAGCATCACGAATTTCTTAATATACTCCTGTACACTCCCCTCTTGCCTTAGAGCAAAAGGCTGCTCATGCATGTCTCCTCCATGAGTGTCTCAAATCTGTTTATCAGTCACTCCTTAAAGTCCTCCATGTTAGGTATTGGTGTTTCATACCAATAGTATTTTGATGATGATCACAACATT